>PVJO010001884.1:0-158100 GCA_004026905.1 Hystrix cristata
CAGCTGGACTGAGTTGGTATGGTTCTGGGTATAGAGGATCCACCTGAGGATTGTTGCCAACACAACATAAAAGAGAACAGGGGCAAAAGATAGGGGCTGGCTGTTTCCTGGGAGAAGATCTGTTGCAGCTAGTTCTCCCAAAGGGAACTAGCCTGTTCTAGTTGTAGAAGGAGCTCCGGGCCTTGCTGTCATCAAGGATGGCTGCTGTTTGCTTTGGGGCAGCTCTGGTCTTCATCTCCGCTGTGAGTGTCATATTCTGGCTCCAGTATAGATTTCCTCAGCCTTTTAGTGCAGCTATGGACTTACATGAGACAATGCCGTGGGCTCCCAGCACTCAGTTGGATCTTTCGGGTCTCCAGTGCATAGATAGATGTTCTGCACTCTTCCTGCATTTGGCTTGTGTGTGTGTGTGAATGTTTTAACGTGAAATGTCCTGTATTAAATTCACTCTCTTGCAAACCATTGATTCTAGAAAAGCAACAAAGACAGCAGGTAAGAGAGCTCTTTGGGGCCTCTTTTGAAGCTCACTAATCCTATTCATAAGGGCTCCACCCTCATGAGCAGATCATGAGGCCACCAACTGGTACCCTCATAGTAGGTTTTATCAGGTGAATTTTGAGGGATCACAAGTATTCAGACCATAACACTGTCCAACTAACAACCTGTCAGAGCTCCTGGGATGCTTGAAAAAGCAGCCTGCAAAAGCACCCTGTAAAAAACTCCTTATTATGTGAATTTTATTTTGTAATAAAATTCAAAGGTTACCTACCAGTAAGAACATTGTTACTGGTAGAAAATGAAGGAAAGGAAAAAGACACCTACCAGAATTCCTTTGAGGAGGTGATTTGTATTTACTTGCAGAAAATACCTGGATAGGCACTGAAGGCGCCTGGATATAGAAGAAGAATTCTGAAGAAGCTAGGGCAAGTCAGTCGCTTGTTGCTTGGGGGAATGAGCTTGAGAGATGGGAAGGGGCAAAAAGATAGCAAAAGGCGGCCCAGCCTACCATAAGACTCCTCCTTGTGACCCCCACTTTTTGGCAGAGTTATCAAATTTACAAAGTTGTGGGTGTATGTAGATTTTTGTGAGGAGCATGGAAGGAAGTGGGCCCTGATCTTCAAATAGATGCAGGGCAGAGGGTGAAGCACGGTGATATACACTGTGAGTATCCATGGCAATTATGATGTGGATTCAAGGTCCTCCTAAGCCTTGACATTGAGTGTGGGTCAACTTTAATGGGCTTTCCAAGGGCCTCAGCTGCCATCCGTGCTGCACACAATTAGACATCTGCCATGAGGGCCGTGCTCACGTGTAGTGCCACTAATGAGGGCCACATCACCCTCGCACGAAGAGTACAGCAACCTGCAGCCTTCGACCCCATGCAGCCCTCACCACTACAGCTACAAAACAAAACTGGGATCTCAGCACTGGTTTGCTTTTTCTCCCAAACAACTTTCAGATCAGAGGCCTTTAATAACATCTGCAAACAAGACAGACACTGGAATACCCATCCTTTGCCTTTTGCCGTCTCCAGCAGGGAGCTTGTACGGGAATGGCTTCCCTCAGGAACTCGGAGGCCTCCACTCTTCTGCTAAGCTGCCAGGTGACACGCTAGTCACTGGCCTGGGGCACAAGCCAGTAAGATCAGTGTGAGGCCCAGAGTGCTGCCCAACACAGCTGACTTTGCACCAAAGGAATGTGCCTCCCCAGAAAGAGGTCCATACCCTCTGGCCAAGTCAGTTCCCTGCTTGAATTTGATCCTAAGGAAATCAACAAAAAGCACAAAGCTAAATACCTAAGATGTTCTTTATGAAAGTATCCATAATGCTAAGCAGCTGGAGACATAAAATTCTAGCAATAGGTAAAAGGCAAAAAATGTATTGTGAATCACTGCAATGGCATTTCTGCAGCCATAAAATAAAGATTGGAGCAATATGGCAAGCCCATATAATATTAAATGGAAACACAGAACCCTCAATAGTACTTACATTATGATGGTGGCTATGTAAAAATGTACATTATATATGAGCAAGAACATAGAAGGAGCTACAGTATAGAGAATAAAACATATTGTTAGAGATAAAGGGCCTATTGGTAACTTTTTCTTTAACTCTCTCTTTTATATCATCTTCTTAGTATTTCAGGAGGCTCAAATCTGTGTTCTTAACCAGCTGTTTATCTGCATCTGCTCTCCCCACCCAGTTCGATTTTATATATCTGTCACCATCGACATATTTATAATTCTGTTTGTGCTGACTTGTTCCTATCTCACTTACCCTGGAGATCCTTCTGTGAGTGAAACCTACATGACCCTGGGCAGGAGGTAGCTAAACGCTAGCGTTCCAGTGTCCTGGGACACTACTGCCTGGGAGATATTTAACACTATTGTGCTGAAAGTGTCATGGTGCTTGAAAGTGGGAGATAACTTTTAAGTTTGGGGTGTAATCAAAAAGAGGTTCTTTCTATCACAATTCTTTAAAACCCCTCCCCAGCAACAAGCATGTGGAGACCAGAGCTGCCAAAATCGATACATACTAATCCTCACTGAGAACATACAGTTCCAGTGTGAACAATGAGCCATAGAGAGCTCCAGTACCATCCCTGAGTGGGCAGGGCACCGACCGATTGGAAGAATCGCAGGATCAGTGGACCTGTCCTTCCCAGGAAGAGAGCACAGAAGAAACTTTGGCATGATTAGTAAGTTAGAGTCTAGATCAACTAATGGCGGGTCTGGTCCAGATCAGCCCACCAGGAATCGAAGAAATGTGGGCCACAGAAGAGGATGTAACACCTCCAGGACTCTTCCTCTAGCCACCGGATGCCAGCCCCTTCCCCCAAAACTCTCATAATTAGCACCAGAACTCACAGTACAATCCTTTGATTCTTTTTTTTTTTTTTTTATGAGATTGTGCACGGGGCGGTGTTTAAGTCTCTTTTCAGAGCATGAGCTCAGATATCTTCAGGCACTCTTCATAAAGGGTCAGGGATTGCTGTGTAAATAAATACCTGGACCAGGAGAGGTCTTTCTAGCATCTAGAATCAGAGTTTAGCATCCCGAGTAGGTAACTTCGGAGAACAACTGGCCCTCCAGGACTCTGAATGAGGCTAATTCTTTCTATATGAACTGTCTGCCAGATGACAAAAATCCTCGGTAATTATTTGCATAAAAGCATCACAGATAATTCGTAAGAAAAAGTTAACATGGGCTGCTGCTTTGGGGGAGGACGTGAAGATCACTGGGTAAAGAAGAAGAGGAAGGCGTATTATATTCTTTATACCATTTGAGTCTTTAAGCTACTCATTACCAAATTGAATAGATGGGTGAATAATAAACGAACAGTACAGTGAAATAAAATGAAAAGCTGCAAAGCAGATTTGTCAGTGACATTTCCCCGAGTTGGAGACTGAGGGTAGCGAGCTGAAAATCTAGGCATGATGATAAAAATTAAGAGTTACGAAGGAGACATTTGCTTCACATAATAGGACCCGGCCGTCATGTAAATTGATTACTTGAAACTCATTTTTAGAGTTAAAATAATATCTCACTATAAAATGTTCGTCTATTCCCTTAAGAAGGAAAAATAATTTCACTGTCATCTAACATCAATTCAAATGAAGCGTAACTATTACTATAACCTGGTGGAAGGACAGACTAGGCTAGACTCCATGGCCAGAACTGTATCTCTGTGGCCCCAAGTGTCAGCGTCCGCATTTTCAAGGAAGAAAGGGTTGGCGCAAAGCAGTGCTTGCTACTAAGACTCAGAGCAGCACTCCCTCAGGGTCAGCCTTCAATGACCATGAGGCAGAGGTCAGATGCGAGGGTCAAACGCAAGTCTTTCACATGCCTGTGACTGAACTGGCCATGCTAAGTGGTGGGACTGGGCTGGAACACCGACGGAACCTCACTGCTCTGCTCTTGAATATCCTGGATTTCCTCAAGAGCAGGAAGTTATGCCGCTTTCCTCCGGACAGGGGTCAAAGCACCCTGCAAAGGCCCCATCCTTCGAGGAAGCGTGGTACCACAATGCGGGAGGTGTCCAAAAGGAAGGGAGAGAAACCATGGGGCGGAGGGGGGGTGGCAGGGAGTTGCCGTCAGCAGATGGACCAGTGCAGGTGTGTGACAAAGGCAGGCGCTCTGAGATGAGCGGCCGTCAAAGTGTCTTTGCCTTTCAACCCTGGGTGATTTGTGCTAATCCCCCATCAGAAAGGAATAAAGGTCAGATTTCTTAACCACTTCTGAGCAGAATGACTAGCAGAAGAAAAGCCTCGGCAGGAAAAGAGAAGCGAACCAAAGTGGCCAGTCCGCTTGCTCTCCTGAGGGAAGTGACGCGGGCTGTGCGAACAGCACCTCGAAGCCTCCGCAGTGCTGGGAAACTGAGCTCTGCGTGACCGCACTTCCTAACCCTCAGCGCTGGTCACACCTCTCTAGTGCTCAAAAGATTTTAGTGGCACTGCCTGTTCGTCGTTTGAATCCCTCCTTCCCTCTTTGGCATTTGATGCCCCCCAATATGGTGCACACCCACTTTCCGGCCATAATTCACTCCTCTTCTAGTAGGACACACCTAGCCACAGCCACCTCCCTGCAGGTACTAAGCGAGACCCAAACTTCCTCACCACTACGCCCTGCTCATGCTTGTCCCCGTCCCTAGAAATGCTGTCTCCAATTTCCGGTCTCTCAAAAAGTCACTTTTTCAACTCTTAGCTTTTCTTCACCCCAAATGTTACCTCTTCGTCAAAGTCTTTACTCATCTTTTGCAATAACCACCACATCCAGAGGGATTTCTCCTTCCTCTCAACATTCAGAGTGTATCCTCCGGTTTTCTCCTCGGCATTTCAGTCTGTGCGTTGCTCATCACTTGCTCTGGAAGGTAAACTCCTTGCCAACAGGGCTTTTCTCTTGTTGCCATGACTTACTCTGCTTTGTCTCTGGGGATGCACCATAATGACTGACACGCTGAAGTGACCAAGTCCCCGGTCACTGGGGTTGCACTGGCTGACTGAAGTTCTTCCGGACTTGCCGTGACGGAGATTTCTGTGTCAGGTAGAGAGCCGCCCTGACTGGCCTGTCTCCTCGTAGCTCCAAGGGTTCGTGCATCTTTGAGTCTACAAAGAATCAAAGCGAAAAGCCACACTAAGCACCTTTTCTGCTCCTACTCCAATCTCGCGCTCAGTCTCAAGTTCAGGGAGATCCCACAGGCATTGGGGCTTGAGAGCGCCCCTGACCGCGCCCCGTGAAAGGCCTTCCTTCCAGGAGCTGACGGATGTTCACTGCGAGTGACTCCAACTTCCGGGCCAGGCTGTGTTTCTCCTCTGCGCCCTTTTCAGTCCCTTGACCCTCTGGCCAGCCTGGCACAGCTGAAGGGTCTGAGGAGAGCGGCCCTTCTGTGAGCGTCCAGTGGCTCCTGCTCTTCCCCCGGGAGGTGGGAAAGCCACCAGCGTGAGGCTTCTCCTCCTTCTCACTTTGTCTCGGTGTCCTGCCTCTCTGCAGCCCGCAGGGCCCAGTGCTGGGATTTCTTGCGGTCACAAGGAAGAGACAAATGTGAAGGTTAGGGGAGGAGGCCAAAGACAGATCCCCTTACTCGTGCATCCTTCAGAGAAAAGACAGGGAATTTGATTGGAATCTGTTTTCTGGTAATTCGGCATCAAACAGCAATGAGGCCTGGGGCCCTGCCAGCACTTTGTTTTTTTGTGTGTTTTTCCTTTCCTCCAATCAGCCCGGGGAAGTGGGGAGTGGGCGGGCATGGAGGGCTGGGGGCTGCGGCTGAGAGGGAATGCTGAGCCTGCAGAAGTGGCCCCATTGAGAGCTCCTGCTCACAGCGGCGGGGAGGTGGCACCCCCAGCTACCGCCACAAGGGCAGCTCTGTCCTGTGGGCACAGGGCTCCATCCCAGCCCCACTGGCTGGGAGAGAACATTTCCTTATAAGGCCCCGGCAGCCCTGCCAAGGCTGGACGGCTCCAACAGACTGTAGCTTTCCATTCTCCTCGCCCAGCTCCAGCACAGGCCTTGAATGTAGCCCTTGTTGTCAGGCCCCTCCTCTCCTCCACAGTCCCCACCCCACCCACTTCCACTCCCTGCCAGAGCCAGCCCCCCTGGAGCAGGATAAACAGCCCAGAGGCCTCTCCCACGCAAGGCCTACTGCAGCTCAGGCCTGCTGGAGGCAGCACAGGGCAGCGAAACAAGCCCGGAGCACCGGGTTCCGGTCACCTTACCAAGCCGGCGGCCTCAGCAAAGGTCTTGCCTGCTGTGAGCTTGTTTCCTCATCTATAAAATGGGAATCTAGTTGCCTGGGATTCAAATTCTTTGCATGTCCTTCAAAGTCCTCCCCAGTTGAGCCATAGACTAACTTCACAACTTAACCTGCATCCAATGCTTCAAGGCCAAATTCCCCTACGCTCTTCCTCTCTCTCACTCTCCTACACCATGTTCTCTTAGACCTTCTCTGCTTCCTGCCTGTAGTTTTCTCCACCTAGATGGCTCCCTTCATCTACTAGAGAGCTCATCCTGCAGGGCCTCACCCTAGGTGTGCTTTCTTCCCTTCCTCAGGAAAAATGAATCACCATTCTCTTCTCTCCTCAAGATGCATTTGTATGCATCTCTCTTACAGCTTTTCTGCTTTGCAATTACAATGACTTGTTTACCTGCCTGTTTCCTCAGGCAGATGTGAGCTCCTCAAGGTGCCTGTGGTCTCTTCTTTCTCTTTATATCCCCGAGCTGTAGCACAATATCATCAGTGTCTCATAAAAGATCCTAGTGTGCATGCCTGCATGTACGATGTTGAGTAAGTGCAAACGCCTTCAACCCCAAATTCTACCATTGTTATACCATCACAACCTCTTTCCTGGACTGTCCAGCTTTCTACCCCGAGTTCCATGTACACTGCAACTCCTTGGGTGGTTAAAGTCTATCACTAAGCCAATACTTACCATAGAATCCCAGCGTTCCGGACTAAAGGGAATTTATCCAGTCATTTTCACACTGAAGAGCCCAGAGTTCCCTCATGGCCACACAGTGGATAAACACAAGGGCTTTAAGTGTCTAGTCCTGCTTCTTTACTGTATATGCATGCTACATTCCCATAGCATGCTCAGAAAAAATGAAATTCTAGTGACTTTAGAAGTCTGAAGCACACTAACACAATTTCAACAGGTTAAAAATTGAAAAGCATGAACACCTTAAAAGGAAAAGTGGCTTTTCAATCAGCAAATGAGTCAGCTATAGACTTGAGAGGAAACCCAAGGTCCCTAACTTTTGCCCACGAAAGCCTTTGCCCCTGCATGGTCACCATTCTTAGGGGAGAGCGATGATGGATGTAACTGCAATTCTTGTCAGGCTGAGTTCTTATGGGCTTGGGATGCTTCAAGTTCTAAATATACAATTATAATTTCAGACAGCACAAATCTTCCTGAAATGGAGGTTCTACAAATGACCGTGTCAGTAATTTGCAAACACAGCACAATTAAGTAGCACAGTGAGACTATCCTTTATTCCCCAGGATCTGGGCAAGGACTTTAAAGAGAAACTCTAATTTCGAGAAACACCCATGTACTGTATTCATTTATTCAGAGATGATGTTTGTGAAATGAAGCTCACAGTTGATTATAAACTCTGCTCTAACACTGCTTACCGCCAAGCCAAATTGAAGGTGTAAGGTGTGTCTGCCTCGGTAGACCCCATCCAAGAGGATTGAGTTACTTGAGTACCAAAAAGACCTTACTATACCGAGGCTTCTGCACTGAAGATGCTTACGGGCAGACCCCGAAGGAAATATGAAGTGTAGGAAATACCAGGCAAAGTGATAGGATACCAAGGTCCAGTCCCGGTGCACCTAAAAGAGAGCCTAAAGCAGGTCAGTTGCTGGTGTATGCCTCAGTCTTCTCAACTGTATAATGGAAAAACGGTGATGCCTCCACAATCATTTCCAAAGGCAGGAAGAGATCAGGCAAAATCATGACTGTGAAGGTTATTTATAAACAGCAAAGACAATAGCAAAAAAATACTATGTGTCTAAAGAAGAGGTAATTATTAATAGGCAAGGTTTCTCCCTCTGGGCTTGTTCTCCTGAGTACAGAAAAGAAAATGCTTCCTTTTCCAGGTTCCTGTAAAGTCTGCTCCATCTCCAGCTGCCTCCTGGCCACTGGCACTCACACTATTGCTGATCACTTTCCAGGAAACCGAGAGGGGGGTGGGTGGGGCCGCTCCTGTTAAAGAATTGCTTCAAGAAGCTAGAGAGCAAACAAAGGAAGTCATTCTCTTCCCTGGAGCCTCCCTCCCCGTCCTTCTCAAGTACAAAGAGGAGGGGTTTGCCAGTGCAGGCTCTGGGTAGGTTTGCAGAGTCATCTTCTCTTCCCTGAGCCTTCAATTCTCAGTACATAAAATGAAGAGTTTAGATAGAATGATGTTTAAGTTAGGACAGCATTGTACTTATATTGCTAAAGCAGAGATACTTTTAAGAGCAAAACTATGTATTATTGATAATTACACCAGATGGTCAGCTAGGACTATCCCAGACAAACTTCGACACATGAATACATTATGAAACCCTGTTTCCAACTTGGACCATTTCTGGAAGAATAAAATAATTTTGAGGAAAAGAAATCTCAGTTCTCTCTGTTCCCTGATCTAAGCCACTTTTGGCTGATTCTTAAGATTGTTTTTCCTTGTTCTTGGTCACTGGGACAAATTCAGTATTAAATTACATACACATAGGTGCCTTTATATTGCCTTTGCTTCTGTAACAGCCCTGTGAAACACACATAGATGGGCATCAATCTCATTTTAGAGATTTTTTAAAGACTACCCAAGGTCATGGAGCAAAAGGAAATATAACCACATCTGTGTCCTGACCATGTCTGTGTTTGACCCGTGCTTGTTCCATTCAGTCATGTTAGGAAAGTAGGCTCTCAATTTGCAAATGCATGCTGAGTTCGTGCAGGCCCCCTTCCACCCAGAAAATTCTTTCTCCTTCCATGACAATGATACTTAAAATATAGATACTTTTTTTGGAGGGGGGCGGTCCTGGGGATCAAACGCAGGGCCTTGCGTTTGCTAGGCAAACCTTCTACCACTGAGCTAAATCCCCAACCAAAGTATAGATACTTTTTAGGACCTCTAAAGCCTAAGGCTTACTAAGCCTTACGTATCAACTAAATTTGGGAAGAACCCAAAGCCCAAAGAGAATATCTAAGATTGTTTGTCAGGAACCAGCTCCAAGTGGAATTTAGATACCCACACTCTTTTTTTGGCACTCATTTAGTATTAAGTAAACATAAGTATACTTAGAAAAGTAAACATAATTTATATTTCCTCATCTCTTTCAAGTACTCATAAATTACCTTTTGATTTTCTAATGTTGAGGCATCTCAGGCTACTCCTTCTTCCCTTTGCTTGGAGAAATGAGAGTTAGGGACATAGTCTAAAGCATTGCAATAGCTACCCCTAAATTCTCTCTGCCGTACTTCCAGCAAAGAATAAATTAAATACAGCTTCCAAATGAGCAAAGTTCCCATAATTCAAAGTGTCGAGCAGCTTTCTGAGAGCAAAGTCAAATGGATGAACACTTGGAAAGTGAGCAAGGGTAAGGAGACTTGCGTTTGAACTCTAAATAAGTCTACTACTCCTTTACAGCACAACCTGAAAGTTATTTGGACTCTGGGTCTCAGTTTCTTCATCTGTACAAAAAAAAGAATTGAATTAAGTAAAACTTCTTCCATCTCAAACAATGTGTTAGTATTCAGGGGCTAGAGATTTAGCTCAGTGGTTAAAGTGCTTGCCTTGCAAGCAGAAGCTATGAGTTCGATCCCCAGCACCAAAAGAAAAACAAAACAAAACAAAACAAAACAAAAAAAACCCAATGTGTTAGTATTCAAAAGGAAGTGTAAAAGCTTTTGAGACTAAGCCCTTTCCTGTCCATTAATTTCACAGGAGTCGTAGCCCAGGACAGGCCTCATTATCACAAACTGCTGGTAGATACTTCACATCCCTTTGCCTTCTGTCCCTTTTCCCAACTGCTAATTAGCATGAGTAAACTACCTGCGACAGCTAAGAGAGGCACAGCGGCTGGTTCCCCTCCTTAGTCCAGACCAGGAGTGTTGCAGTAAGTCACAAGCATTAACCAAGCCGTTTCATTGGCTGAGAATAGCTCTGGCAAATTTTCCCCAAACCCCGATCACTTATTTGCTTACTTACTACCTATGTGGTGCTTACTACTGTAAAGACCTTAACTACGAGGCAAAGTAAGAACTCCATGATATTCAGCAATGCCAGAGTTTAAATCCAAATGTTCCTAAAGATGGGATGAAACTCTCTGAAAGACATACGCAGAAATGACTTCTAAGACCAAGAACCAACAGCGCATCTTGTGATTCTGAGCTGAAGATTCAAACAGGATACTCGGACTGCCTGTCTTCCTTTGAAATGAAAGGTGAAGCTGCTTGGAGTTGGCATCTATTGTTTCTACTTCCTCTGCACTCAGCCCCCTCCTTGCCACAGGAAAATCTGCCTGCTGCAGAAAACCTATTCCCTGTATTTTTTGTAAGGCAAACTCTCCCCATATAGTCAAAGAGGCAAACAGCTGCGCCGGGCCTGACCCGTCTTTGGCTATGAGAAGGGCTCAGGGCGAATATGCCACCAAAGTTAAGTCAACCCGATTTCTCCTGGGGAATTTCGCTGCTTTCAGGACAGAGCATTCTTCTCCCTCTTGGGCTTGCTTGTTTGGCAGAACATGAATTATCCTGCTGACATGTGGAGAGAATGGTGCAGAAGGAAACCTACCGAGGTTATCTGAGCTTCGGAATACAGCCAAACCTAAAGCAGGACTCTTAGACCTTTCTTTTCCTTAGCTATTCACCTCCTCATTAGTTGAGGCTACTTTGAATTACGTTTCTATCATTTACAACTTAAAAAAGTTCTGGCTCATGATAGCTTCCTATTACATCCTCCACAGAGCCTTGGACTAGCAGAGCTGCAAGCACTACCACTGTGTCCAAATCCTTGTATGCACAGAGAGATGCAGAGGACTTGCTCAAGGCTATTCAAAGAAGGTGCAGAACTAGAAACTAGATCCCTGAATTAGTCCATAGGGACCCTCGGCAGTCACTTTAATCCAGTCTTCAGCTAGATTCTAATCTGCGAATCCCATGGTATGAAACACAGAAATTAAAAGTAGTCTTTTAACTTAGAGGATCACTCTTCTCAAGAGTCTTAGGAATGCCACATCCCTGAACCTCCCAAAAGTGTTCTGATGATACATTTATGGCATTCTTTTCTTTTCGCAGAACACTTTCACTGTTATTATGATTCCAGAGTAAATTCCCACTGCCAAAACCCACCTATCATTTATTTACAAGTTTTGTGAAGTTGCGCGAATTTGTTCCATTATGGTCCACTGGTTTCTCCCGCACTGAAATTGAAATCATAAAAAACAATGCACAAGTCATAGAACTGCAGTGAGCATTCGCGACAAAGTCTGTGTAAAAGCATTTAGCCTAAAGCCTGATAGGCAGTTCTCAATGACTCTACTATGTGGATGGTTCATGTTAATTTGAAACACCACCAAGAGCCATGGTGTTTATAAATAAGAGAGCCAAGGGCCAGAGAGGATAAGGGTCATGCCTCAGGAAACACAGGAGTCAGGGGAAGAGCTAGAAGCAGTTCCCATCTCACAAGTTTGTTTGTTTGTTTAATTGAGACACAATATTTGTACATCTTTATGGGGTTCGGTGCAGTGATTCAATACATGTATATACTGCATAATGATCAAATCTGGGCAATAAGCACTTTAGTCTCCTCGAACATTAATAATTTCTGTTTTGGGAACATTCATGTTCTTCTAGTTATTTTGAAATATATCATAGATTACTGTAACCAGTAGTTACCCTGCTGTGTCACAGAAAACCAGAATGAATTCCTTCTAACCTCTTTGACTACCCTTATTTAGCTTCTTTCTGTCCCTCCTCTTCCCTTCCCAGTCACTGATAAGCATTATTCTACTCTATTCTTCTATGGGATTGACATTTTAGTTTCTACAAATGAGGGATTACATCACAGCTCACATAATGCTTACTTTAAAATGTATCCCATAAATCAAGTGGCCATTTCAGATTGTGTTCAGTTGTTTATATGTTCACTGATATGTCTATCATTCTTTCATATTTTATTAATTCAGCAAATGTTTCCTGCACATCATAGACATCTTCTGTCCCTCAAGACCATCATTCAGAGACCTGGGTTCTAGTACCAGCTGTGCACTTGCCAAGGGCAAGTGACTTTTCTTCGAGCATCAGTTAAGACACCAGGCAAGATGTCCCTAAGGTTCCTTCCACACCAGTCTCCAATCTGCTGTCCTGTGTGCTACACCCAACAGAACACCACGAGGCTCAGAGGAACCCACAGACAAGTAGGAAAATCAAACATAATTGGTGTCTTCTTGTTCCCCCATGCTGCAGTACAGCATATGTCACCTAAAATTGTCTTTTAATCAAATAATTTTGATGTGGTTCCCACACGCCAGGTTGGCAGGAACTCCGATTTCCAGCATGTTCTGGGGGCCCTCTCTTTCCCCCAGATGGATGATTATGTGCAAGCCTTCTAGAAAGAGTTGAAAACCGGTGGCCCTTGGGCCCAATGAAAACACTGCAAGAGTTTGGTTTGGCCCACGATGATTTTTTAAAAATTTAAGTCAACATTTAACAGCTGGGAATTTTCTCCTTAAAGTTCAGATTTCTGGTTTCTTTTGAAAAAGTGTGAGCTCTAGCAACCCGGGGCTGGAATCTGGACAGTGATGGGTAACATCCTAAAGCTTCTCTCTTCCAGAGAAATAGGACGCACACCCCTGAGCAGAAGTGAGGCTCTGGCTTCATCTCAAAGCAGAGTATCTGATGTCAGGGCAACATTCACCATAACTTTGCAATCAAAAAAATTCTTTTGATTTTGTTGGAGAAAGTAGGGGAAAAACTAAAGGTTTTTGTAAGTACACACACACACACACACACACACACACACTTGAGAAATTTAAGTATCTGAACTAATATAAAGTAGCTATTTATTTTAACCTAGCTAGGATGCAGCATGCTCTGATAGTTCATCAGGAGAAATGTTTCTAAATCTGGACAAATAGCTTATAAATGTTGTCTTCCTGCCCCCAAGGGGCATGAGAGTTCCTGACTTTGGCTCTTACTATGACATGCCAGAACCCTGGCTCTCTGAAGAACAGAAGTTCTGGTTGTAGAGTTTGTAATTATCCCCACCCCAAGTTTCAGGGCAGTTTTCACACTCGGCTCACAACCTTTCTGAAATTTTGTTTATCGTCCCTTGTGAGCCTACACATCACTCTCAACACCTCCTGCCTATCTAATTCCAGAACACAGAAGTGCAGGAAGTATGTTCCTTGCCCCTCATCCAGAGCCCTGGGAAGATGACAAGGAATACAAAGCACAAGGAAAAAGCTCATCTACTTCAGGGGACAAAGCTAGTCCTTTGGAACAACCAGAAGCCTTTCAAGAAGAATCAGTGTCCTACCCAAAATCTCCACTTGAAGATACAATAAGAACATGAAGCTTACTACATCCAAACCCAGTTTCTTAGTCTTCTTCCCAAGCCATACTGCATTCCCCCAATCTTCACATCTTTATAAGTAAGCGTCCACCTAGTTCTCCAGCTGAAAGATCAGGAATTATCCACGATTCCTCCCTATTTCTCAACCTCATTGTCTAATCCAGATGCAAGTGTCATATGTCCATCTCCAAAATTTATCATGTACCATCCATTTCCCTGTCTTCTACTGCAACAACTCTAGTATAAAATACTGTAGTCTCATTGACTCCCACCTAGAACACTGTTGTTTTTTTCCTGCTTCTCTGCTCATTTCCTCATATTCACTTCCCCAAAGGCAGCCAGGGGGATCTTTTAAGAACATAAATAAGGTCATTCACTTCCTGCTTTCTACCATCTAATGGCTTCCTGCTGAACACGGAATAAAATGGCCATTCCAAATCATGGCGTCACCACCCTTCCTTTGTCTTACTCCTGCACCTCCCAGTTTTAGTTTTATCCCTGTCCTTTAAGATCTTTGAACTCTCCCAGCCCCTCCTCACCATTGACTCTCCACCAGAGAGGGTGGACTTCTTTTCTCTGCCCCTCAACACTTCCCACAGCCAGGTCCTTCTCATTCCTCAGATGCTGTTTTAAACATCATCTCTAGCCATACCTCTTTTCCACTCACCCTGTCCAAGGCTTCCCCTTCCTGACCAGTAAGTCCCATCCTACCAGCCTATGAATCACCACTTACATGTGTCTTTCTTCATGGTCTGTCCCTTAGCCACATGTAAAATGAAAATTCCATAAGAGCAGGAAGCTTCCATGAATTGTTTTTGCTCTATGTCTTCTGCCAAGTACAGTGCTTAAAAACATGACATTAAATATTTGTTAAATGAATGAATTCCTAATCAAATAAATGAATGATAAGATTAAAGGTGCATTTCAAAGGCTGACATTTCAAAGTTCCCTTCTGGCCCCAATATTTTGGAAGTCTGTCATCTTAAGAATATATTTTTGGACTTACTGGTTTGATTCCATTTTTGGAAATAGAACAGAATTCAGAAAGGAGGGAGATGAATGAAGTCACTAGCATCTATCAGCAGTCAAGGAGGCTGCCTGGGAGAAGTGGTAGATACAAGGGAATTTTTCAGCCTTCCAAATTACTTTGCGAACAGCATATGCTATCGTACAAAATCTAAGCTTCATCTTAATTGCCAACTACTTTACTACATTTAAAAGGTTGTGTCTATAAAAACTGAAGGGCTATCATCAAGAAATCAAATAGTAACAACAATTGCTGGAGGGGCAGAAGGGAGAAAGGAAGCTTTGTACGTTGTTAGTGGGAATGTAAACTAGTACAACCACTATGGACATCGGTATGGAGATTCCCAAAAAACTAAGAATAGAAATTCCATTCGGACCAGCTATTCCCCATCTAGGTATCTTCTTGAAAGAGTTAAAAATGTAATATTATGGTGATACATGCATACTCATATTTACAGCAGCACAATTCATAATAGCTAAATATTGGAAGCAATCTACATGTCCATCAAAAGATGAATCAACAAAGAAAATGTGGTATTCTCACACAATGGAGTATTATTCTGCTATAAAGAAGCATAAATTTGAGTCATTTATAAGAAAATGGATGCAACTTGTGACCATAATTTTAAGTGAAATACATCAGACATACAAGCTTAAATATCACATGGTTTCTCTTATATAAGAAACCCAACGTATAAACAAATTAAGGAGTAAAAGATAGATAATAGGAGACAAGGAGATAGATCTTTTGCAAATAGGAAGAGACCAAGAGATAGAAGGAGGGAGAAGGGGGACAGGGAAAGGAGAAGTTTATAAAAACAATTAAGATATGTCATATACATGTACCAACTCCCCACAATGAATGTAGTCACTATGTATTGCAAACATGTAGGAACAAAAATAAAATTTAAAAAAGCTCAAAGGGCATACTCTTCAGGAACACCTAGCTTCTGAACTGTACAGTCCTTACGTGACCTTGGGTGTGTGCATGTGCTGATTACCAGGTTGAATTTGACACCGATAAGGCACATGCAGAGTTTACCCAGAGGCCCATTGACTGGACCCCTTGGCTTGGCTCCATATCTGAAAGAAGGGTCTGTTCCACACCTTAGAAAAGACACAGTTAGGACAGGAAGTGAGTCATCTGTGTTCCACAGAGGACTTATCACAGGTTGGACTACACTAAATGTGAAACACGTTAAACTGGAACGAAATCGTGACAGATTTGTTCCCTCCCACAGGATGGCACATTTCATAACCCCTTGGTAGCAAACCCTGAAACTTTCCGCACTGGAGAAGTCTACAACAATCACTATCTGCTCCTTTTTTGTATGGGGGAGAAACTGAGGCCCAGGAAAGGCAGATTTTTATCCACCTCACACAACATGTCTAGTATAGAGCCAGCACTAGATCCCTGTTTTGGATCCCCCATCCAAGTGTCATCTAGAAACACACACATGCAAGCTAATTGTTAAAAATCTATTAGAGTCTCTTGTTTAATCCTTGTAAGTAATTTGATGGACTATGTATTGACTATGCAAAACTGAAAACCAAAATTTTAACATGTAACCTTGCATTAGTTACCTTTCCAGAGCCAATGGTTTGCAAGAGAGCAGCTTATACAGGACATTTACGAGTTGCAACACTCACCCCTAACCAAATGCAGGAAGAACGCCGAATGTCTGTCTATGCACTGGAGACCCAAAAGATTCAATCAAGGGCTGGGAGCCCCGGCACTGTCCGGTGTACATCCACATCTGCACTACATGAGTGAAGAAATCTATACTAGAGCCAGGATATGACACTCACAGCAGAGATGAAGACCAGAGCTCCCCTGAAGTGAACAGCAGCCATCCTCCATGACAGCAGGGCCCCGAGCTCCTTCTGTGATGAGAACAGCTGGGTCCCCTTCAGGAGAACCAGTCACAATAGAGCTGCTCCTGGGAAGCAGCTGGCCCCTATCTTCTGCTCCCCTTCTCCTTTATGTTGTCTTGACAACAATCCTCAGGTGGGTCTGATACACCCAAAACCACAACTCAGTCCAGCTGGGCGTTCCTGCTCAAGTGGACCATATCAGTCCACCCCAAACCTCTTGCAATATTGCAGTCTAGGACATCCCAAAGAAATGAGCTTCCATTGCTAGGAATCATCGCATAAATGTGAGACACTACTCGCTAACTTGTAACAAGAGGTGTTATCTGAACTACCAGGAAAGTACTGTGTCATTTTAAAAACAAGCAAAAGCACTGATTCTTCTCTTTTTAACATCTGTGGTTAGATCACTTGTACTTCTCAACAGCTTAAAATTTTTTTGAGATGATAAAGCCATAGAAAGAAGTGTGACAACGTGCTAAACAGTTACATGACGTATTAGTGACTGGAGGAGAGCTTTTAACTTTAAAAAAAAGGAGGGAAGGAGTTTATATGAGTGTTTTCAACTGCCAAATGATGGATATTTAGTGAGCCACAGTGTTTCAAGGCAAATAGATTTGCACATCATGGGGCTTGTGGGCCAGCGGGGATCATTTGTCCAATTCCTTTCAATCTAATGGAGAGCGATGCAACAGGGCCTCTTAGACTGCGGGGAGAACTGGAAACAAAGTCTCCCTCCTTAGCGCTTCTCGACTCACTTTCCCGTGTCCGCCTTCTCCACCATCACAAGCTCCCACAGCACCTCGTGTCAGAGAGAACACTAAGCCCACAGCCAGGACCCTTTCTGCACAGTCAGTCATGCGGTCCCCAAACTAGGAGAGTCTAGAAATTACCTGGACATTCTTGCTAAAGGGCAAATTTCTGGGCTCGCTTCCAGTGCATCTGATTTCCTAAGTACAGACGTGCTCCCAAGAATCTACCCCTTAATAGGCACCCCGTCTCATTCTAAAACAGCTGGATGGAGGAGTGAAGAAGGTACTCAAACCCTGGCCACCCAGGGTGAATCTTCCTCTTCTCTTTGGGCCTCAGCCGCACCACTTGTAAAAGGAGGATGCCGGCCTGGGATAGTCTCTGAGGTCTCTCCTGACTCAGGCAATGAAGATTTTCTGTCTTGGGAACTGGCCAGCCCCCAGCCTTGCCCGTGGATTGCCTTGGTAGTTCACCTACAGAATGTGTTTACAGAAACATGAACCCAAATACCGTTGATCCACACAGAGCACAGTGAGAGCTGGGAGGGGATCGGGGGGCGCAGCCAAGTGCCTCCCTGCACACCATCCCTGTGTGCTGGCTGACTTGGGGCCATGTCACAGTTGCACGTCCTGAAGCGGTGTCTGGCCAGTCCACGATCTGTGCCAGGCTGAATGTCTAGGGCCGTGGTGGCACACCTACAGCACGAGTGTCACAGCAGGCTGTTTGTTATCATTGAAAGCTCTAAAAGGTTCAGCATCCCTGGTCTGGGGGCTGCCTGGTTCTCTGGACCCGGTTCCTGCTTCAGATCTGGAGCCCATCACACCCCCCCCAAGCCCACCACACTGGATGATGCCCCAGGGTTAATCAGAGTAAACTACATAGAGGAACAAAAGCCGAAAAGAGTCGGCTCCTTAAATGCGCGAGGGACTAGAAGCATAGGAGCTGTTTTTTCATTTTTCCTTCCGGCATTTTAATGATGACATAAAGTAGTTATGAAATTTCTCCTTAACATTTCTAAATCCTCAGAATCGGAGGCCACCTGTGTAGTCTGTTCTGAGAAGGACCCTGTTCCCAGCCTCTGGCTCCTCCCGGCAGTGGAAACTCTGGTTCCTTTCAATGCCCTAAAACTACTACTTGCCCTCTGCGTGTTTCTCCTATCTGTACTTAGTCCTCCTTCCGGCTGGGCTCAGCTGTGTCTGACCAGCCCTTCCTGAGGTCAAAGCCTCTCGCAGGTGCCTGCTTGCTTCTGGATGTTGGCTCTGAACTCTTTCTCTGAAGGCTTCTCGAGCCTGGTATCTCAAATTCCAGCAAAGTACTCAACTGTGTTTCTTCGCCTTCTCTAACCCTCATACTTCTGTGCCCTTTGTGAGGTCTAACAGGCCAAACTGCCGACCAGGGCAGAAAACATATGGCAGAAAGAAAGGGTTGCAGGGGGAAAAAATATGTGTTGTCAATTCTCAAATGCAGTAGGGTACTCATAGGCTGAGAACCACTTGTGCTGTAAGGCAGTAAGGGTCACTGGCTGACAGAGCATAATCAAGTTTATTCAGCCTCCACCAGCTACAGCCTCCACCAGCCCTCTAATCCCAGGTCCAATTATTTACAATACAATGATATACGATATGACATGATATATGTTTCACGAAAAAAATTCACAGAAATTAAGATTATAATGAATCAGCACTATTAAATGTGGTGTGCAAGAAATTATTTTCTTTTTCTGTCCTTTATGAAGAAAAGACCTTCTGGTCGGCAAGAGATATTTAGTTTCCCAAACTGAGCTAATATCACTCCAGACAAAGGAAGAAAGTTGACAAGTTCATGAGTTTGTATAGCTTTAACGTTAGTAAATAGGCTACTTTTGTTAAACTTTTTGAAACGGTGAAAATAGTTTGAGGACATGTCCTGTTGTTTTTGCCATGAGTGCTGTATTGGTCGGTTTTTCAATGCTGACACCAAATTACCAGGGGAAAAAAATTTAAAGGAGAAAAGATATATTTTGGCTCATGGTTTTAGAGGTTTCAGTCCATGGTCACCTGGCTCTACAGTAGAAATATTGTGGCAGAAGGGCATGGCGGAGGAAGGCTGCTCACCCCATGGCAGCCAGGAGGCAGATAGAAAAGAAGGGGCCAGGGACTAGGATATACCTTTCCGGGTTATATCTCCAGTGACCTACTTCCTCCTTCCAGGCCCCCCTACTGGCAGCACACTCAGCTATACACGCACCAGTGAATTAATCCATTGACGGCTTTAGTGCCCCCATGATCTAATCACTTTTTGAAGCCCCACCTCCTAACACCTGAGCTTTTAGGGGGATGTTTTTGATCCAAACCATAGCAAGTATTAACCCCTCTTCCTCTGACAGCAGTGCCCCCTTTCTTTTAGGTGGCACCACCCTCTTTTCAGCTTCTCCACTCTACCGACTTCAGGAATGAGCATGAGACCAAGGCCAGAGTGGACTTCCCTTTTGGCCACAAGGGCTGTTAACCAATAATGACTTTTGAAAGATAAGCTCAATACTGTTTTGAAAAAGTTACAGGACAAAAGGTTTTTTTCCTTTTTCCTGGCCTTGTTGCAGATGATATTGCTACCTTGAGGAGTAGGCTGGAGCAAAGAACTGCACACAGAAACCAAGGAGGAAGCGTGGGAAGCAGAGAACAGCTCATGGTCAAACCAGAAGCCAGCTCTGTCCCCAGTAATACTCCACTTTTGTTTCTTTCTTTCCTCCTTTCTTTTCTTCTTTCTAAAGGAAATTTCAGTTAGACTTTTGCCACTTACAACCAAAATAAATCTATCCAGTCCCTTCTTCCCCAGTTACTTCCTTAAAAAATCCTGGGACTCACAGATGCCTGGTTAGGGATCATTAACAAAGCACTGAGTTGATCAAAGGAGTATGTTAGATATGCATGATGTAAATTTAGGTCTAGTTCAAATCTCCATCTCAAATTCCTTTGGTCACTGGTTCATATATATTGAGCACCTAGCATGTTAAAAAAAAAAAAAAACAACTTTCCTGGAATCTATGAAAAACCAGAATATTCTGCCTGTCCCCACCCCTCTCAGAAACCCATAAAGAACTAAGAAAAGGACATGGTGAGCTACAAGGCCAAATAGAGTTAAGGACCATTAGAAAGTGACAAGGAAGGAGCCATGAGAGTCCAGGGAGAAAAAGAATCTTCTGGGAGGGATTTTTGGAAGACTTTATAAAAGAGGGAGTCACTGGAGTTGGGCCTTGAAAGACTGAGTCCTAGTCACATTCTGTCTCCTGACCAAGTATGCAGCAACTTACAGCCAGTAGGGGTCAAAGCTGACCCAGTGCCAGTCCCAGAGGGAGTAGGGCAGGGGCCACTGGCTCCCAGGCCTCCAGGGGGACATGTGGGGCCGCAAGTACACCCAGAGCTCAGGCCTTTCAGAGGTACATTAGAGGAATCACAAGATAAGGGCTGCCTGCCTGTAAATTCACTTTAGAACATCCAGGAATCATAAAACAGTGGGATATCAGAGAATCACAAAATGTGCAAGCTGGCAGGGACCTTGGGAATTAATCAGACTGCTTATCTGACAGATGAGTGTCTGGAAACCTGGAACGGTCAATGACTTGCCGGAGAGCGCTCCTGCAGAGTTGTCCCAGGACCCCGCGCTCCTGTTTCTGTCCTACAGCAGCTGAAATAGACAACATTATTATTTCAATTGTATTCCAGCAGGAGTAAGGAGAGTCTGGAGTTGTGTTCTTACAGCAGCATCTCTCATCGGGCCAGCTTCCTGTGTCCCTGCCTCGGCACCTCCCCGAGTCTAAGAGGGAGGCGAACTTGTCCTGTGACCGAGTCCTGCCGGCCTGGCTCTTCAGCAGCAGCCGTCAGATCCCCACAGTAAAACCTGGCCGGAGCCGCTCTTTCTCCAGCTGATCAGGGGCCCCAGGTGCAATGAGGATGCAGCCCTGTGTGGTAGTTTCAGGATTGTTCCCTTTTCTTTCCAGTCCTCTCCTCGGAGTCTCTGCGACATAATAAACAAAGAAATTCTTATTCTACACACAGAGAGGAAGACACTGCACACCCGGGTCAGAAGCTTCGTCCCAAAGTGCATGAAGAGCCCTGCATAGGGTGAGGAAAGAGCTTATTTTCTCATCATGTTCTCTTTTCTTTGTGCAGTTTTTACCATCCCCTCCCGTTTATATAGGGCTGTCTCAACAACTGTGTAAAGCAGGTAGGCTAGAGCTTTCTTGTGCCCATTTCCCAGATGATGTAACTGAGGCTCAGAGATAGGAAGTGACCTATGTCTTATCTAAAAGGAGCCCAAACTGGGCCAGTCAGAGCCTAACTTGTCTCACTGGTAGCCAGCACTGACTTCATCACACTTCAGGGACTCTCTTGACCTGCTGCCAGTTCTAAGCCCCAGTGGAGGAAAGATGAGAAGTCAGGGGCCTGCTTGTGACAAGGAAGCTGAGGCAGGAGGTGACTTCGTCCTGTTTCCTGAGGCAGGCCTGACTCTCACAGCAAAGCCTCTCCTTTTTAAGCCTCCAGTATGCATAAGAGGCCTGATTAGAGGGAGTGTCGTTTGGTGGGAACACGCAGCAGACTCAGGGTGGTGGAACAGCGGGGGAATGAATCCGCTCGTGCACCTTAGTGCGGTTCACAAGTGCTGTTTCGCCTTTGGTGCTGAGGACGGACGCGAGACCACGTTGAAGACCTCACCTCTGCAGAGCACGCGTTCCGACAGGGGACACCATCTCGCAGAGGAGTGAATGGCCGCACGCCGTGACAGGAGCCACAGGGCAGAGTGGTACAGTGTGCTTTGGAAGCACAGAGCAGGAGGATGTGACTCATCCTCCCTCCCTTGTGATCCAGCCTGCAGCCCTCTGGGCCGTGAGCTCCCCAAGGGCAGCAGCAATTGGAGTGACTCATCTTTCCCTCTCTAGCAGACAGAACTGAGAAGCATCTGAGATCGCCTGCTAGTTCTCGCTGAATAAACTCTCCTACAGGAGTCATGAAAGTTACTGTGTGCCGGTGACCCGGACTCCGTGATGGTTTGCAAAGCCCCTCAAGCTAACTTCGGGGACAAGACCTCAGCCAGCAGAGCCTTGCTTGGATCTGTGCTCCAATCAGTCGGCCCTAGAGGCCTCGCTCACCTGCCGTGGTTATCTTGAAGGGCGGAGTAAGATCACAGTCGCCGGCAGCCCAGCTCATCCGTCAGGGCCCGAACACCTCACCTTGAACACGGGAGATAAGAGAATAAAGCAACGCCTGACGTGGCCTTATCACCTGATAATACAACTTCAGTTTTTCCATTAAAATAACTGAGAGCAATAGTCCTGTACTTCGGCTGATAAAGAGATCACAGGAAACAAAGCTATTAATTTTTATCTCTACTCTGCAATAGTACATTTGGGAGAATACAATGTATTAAAGGGGGGAATATTTTTTCTAACAGTGAAAGTCAGATATAATTTTTTCTCCTCCTTTAATTTCTCACACTTTGTTCATCACTAACCTCTAGGAATCTCTAAACCCAGTGGATCTAACTATTCTAGTACCTCTGCATCATGCTGCAAACCTTTCCGTCTCTCCTTATTCTAATACCCCGTTGCGGAGGCTTTTGTATAGATATTTGGAGTACTGTGTGAGGGATTTGAGCAAGTTAATTGCGTCTCTGATCCTTGATGTTTCCACCTTCTAGCTGGATGTTGGTCTCCATGATTCCTGCTGCTTCTATGCTTCAGGGTCTCATGACTCAAGTGGTCACGAATTAAATCAGTGTCAGTGTCATGGGAAGTCCTTCTGTGAACAAGGGTTGCCAGATAGCCGTGCTTGCTGCTCCAGCCTCCAGGCTCCATGCTTCAGGGGGCCTATTTCTGTCCCTCCCCACCAGGTGAGAAGTCCAAGGGTACACCTAGAACCAAACCCCCCGTCTGGATAAAAATCTGTGTGCCCGAGATCCTGAAATTTTCTGTGCACATAGTCCAAAGCCTACTTCCAGGCCCTGGCTTCCTTATCACCAGAGTAGATCATAGCCTCAGTGGGTACACCCTTCAGTGGTAAGGGGGGGCCGGGGTGAGAGAAGCAGTGATTTTTGTTAAGTCTTGGATCTCGAATGTCTCCAAAAGCCTATGTGTTCAAGGTTTGGGCCACACCCGTGGCACTACCGAGAGATGATGGAGACTTCAGGAGATGGGACCAAGTGGGAGGAAGTTAGGTCATTGGGCCTGCACCCCTAAAAGTTTTATTGGGACCCCTGATTCTTTCCCTTCTCACTTTCCACTTTCCATCCACCATGAGGTGAGCGCTTTTGCCCTACCATCTGTTGCCTGCCATGGTGTTTTCCCTCACTACAGGCCCAGAGAGCAGGGTTGAGTGACTATAGACTGAAACTTCTGGAATAATAAGCCAAACTAAATCTTTCCTCCTTGTGATATGATTATTTAAGGTATTCTGTCACAGCAGCAGACAGCTGGCTAACACAGTGCTCTACCTCGGAATCTCACTCTTCCTTGGCATCAGGAATACTTGGGTGGAGACGTTCGAGAAACACTCGTCTTTGGGAAGTGCCCACATGCATCAGTGTCAGGCCACAGGTGTGGTGAGCAGTGGCCTCCACGTGTACTTGTACCTGGCCTGCAGATGCTGGGGTGGGGACTAGCTGCCACAGAGTTACCTCAGGAGGAATTTTGGAGTCAGTTCCTCTTATGCGCTTCAGAATGAAGCTTTCTCAGAAGTAGTCTCCCCATTGGTATCCTATTTATTTCTAGAAAAAAAACAAAAAACTTTAAAACTCATAGTGAAAGCACTAGCCTACTAAACACAGTATATAGACCTGCTGCTGTATAAAAGAAAAGAAAGAATAACTCCAGGAACATTAGATGTGCTTGTTACTAAATATAAAAATGAAACAGCATCAGGTTTCCTGACTGCCAAGCAAACACAGAAAAACAGTGAATTATCTGATTTCAGTTATACGATGAAAAGCACCACAACCCATTGTTCAGGGGAGACCCTCCTACTGGGCAGAAAATTTAGGGAAGAGCTTACACATACTTTCTTATGTCAGAGATGCTAAACGACATGAAGGACCAGATCTTCAGCAGCAATTTTTCAGGCAATGCAGAATCATTCTACATACAACTACATATTATTTTGGCACTTGACAAAAGCGAAAGCATGTTATCCAAAAAACTTGGGGAAGTCTTTGCTATAGGAATCTGAGACATCACTGTCTACACGACCAAACTGATGCAAGAACGTAATTCAGAAAAAAACAAAGAATGGACCATTTAGGTAAACATTTCTCACAGGTCTTCACAGAGTACTTACTCATAATGGCACCCAATGGTGACAGATGTGAAAATCTATCCTCAAGGATTTGGAAATAGAGGTCCAATTGTGCCTTATCCTCACACCTGGGCAAGGTGAACTCTTGTCTTTAAAAATTTCATCTTCGAAACTTATTCAATTTTAGCATGCTATTTTATAATGCTTGTTTGTTTATTTTAATATAAAATTAATTTCCCCAAAATCTTTGCTAAATTTGATATCCCAGGAATGCTATGGCTTTTTAGTATGTCCCAGCACTATCAGCTATCCAAACGTTTATAAAAACTTCATTTAAATCATATCTTATTAGTTCAGTCTAATAACCTGAGGAGGCAAGTATTAGGCATTTTTATGAATGGGGAAATGGAAGAACAGGCTAAGTAATTTTCCTAATGGTGCACAGAATAAGAATACATAATGTTTGAATGAGACCCAGATTGCCTAACTGCAAGGCCAGTATTTTTTTCTTGGCTTCCATAATGTTAATTTGATCATTTAGGAAATAAAGCGTGTGTTGTAGGATCCAACTAAAGTCTCAGATGTTGCATTAATGAGGCACAACACCCCCTGAGCCCGTGATGGACCAGATTTATTAAGACCACTGGGCTGGGTTTCCAGGGTCCCCACACATTTCACCCTGACATCCACAAATGTCACTTGCATCGTTGCCAGAGTCCTCTATAGAATGAGTCACCTGCTCAAATCAGTTCATCTGTCAGCAATAGCGTGAGCCCGGAATGGGACAGAGGAGTCTCCTTTCCCAGGGCTCCCATCTCAGACCATTGTAACAGTGACAGGAAGTCTGCTCATCCGCACAAGGCAGAGAATCTGTTCTGAAAACTGCGTGAGACAAGGAGCAGGCTGGAAGGCCAGCAGTCTGGCGACCTTGGTCCCGGTCCTGACTGTGCCATGAGATGGTTGTGGGAAAACCACTTACTCCATTGGTGCGGGGTGTGCCAAGGAATAAGGAGACATGCCCTTAGCCACCCTCCAAACAAGATGGTAAGATGCAGTGAGATAATGTCTGGGAAGCCCTTCGCGCTCCTCAAGACATAAGAAGCTACCTGAGCACATGGAGTTATTGCTTCCCAGCCCACAGCAGCTGACAGCATCACAGCTAAAGTTCCTATAAAAACCTCTTTGTTCCCTTTACAAGAAAGAGCTGGAGGAGCCTTCTTCAGCTTCTTATCCGGCTGAGCTTCCCGAGCTCTGGAGGGTCGGGGGAGTCACTCACCTGGTTAAAGATAATGAGTGCCATTGAAGCGAAGGCTCAGATCTTACGATCTCAGACTCTCGCTGCTCAGACAGCTATCAGCAATTGGGCCTGCACTCCTCGTTTAGAGAAGCAGAGGCCAGGAACATTCCTGAAGGTCTGCAAGACAGTAAATAGGTGCTGGGTAAGAAGGTGACGAAGACCTGGCCCCTGACTTCACAGAACTCTGTCTCCTGGAGAAACAGATACATTCGCTACCTGTGCACAGTGCGATCAGTGTGGTGCTTTAATGTGCCACCAGGACTAGACAAAGACGGAGTCTACATCGTCCTGTAGCAGTTTGTCCTTGGGCAAATCACGTCAGCATTTTGAGGCTCAGAAAAATGCAAACGAGTGCAATGACATCACCCTTTATCGTTTTTATCATGTTTGACAGCTCCCTAGTAATTTTATAATCGCCTGCTGATTTGATTCCTATATGAAAGCAGGGAAGGAAACATAAAGCAATCTCCCCACACAGCAGAGCCAAAACCTGGGACTTAGAGGGATGGGGTCCCAGGCTCATGGCCTTGACCAGTCTCTGGACTGGGTCATCTGGAAAAGAATCAGGAAGGTAACAGGACTCTGGACCTGGGCACCCTGCCTCTCCTTTGGTGGATACCAGTGACCTCTAGTTCCCTTCTAGCATTAAAGTTCTGTGGCCCTCTGAATTCATCAGATGGTCAAAGGTTGAATGGTATCGAGTAGGCTTTTGATGGGTCTTTGTTATGATCAGAAAATTCCAAAATGAGTCAGACTTTTCTCCCTTAAACTCAGCCACTGACAAAATATTTCTCAATTCAAATAACTCAGTGTTTTAGTAAGAACATTGTATTGTTTTACATTTTAACATTTACATTATACAAATAGAGTGTGAATATATTCTTACTATAAAAATTCAAATATCTAAAAGCAGCTATCCCCTTGACTGTCCCACTCCTAATCTCAAGCTCCACCGTATTCTCTACTAACTCCTCACCCTTCTCCTCTTTATCCCCATCCCCACCTCTAGTGTTATAAGTCTGCAGAATCCCTTTAGACCCTCACTCTACACAGTTAATTTATGTTCATGTGGAAGTATGTCAGTTTGCACAATGGAATATTATTTTGCTATAAAAAGGAATGACATCCAATCATTTGTACAAGATAGATGGAATTGAAAGACACTGTGTTGAGTGACATAAATCATGCACAAGAAGACAAATACCACTTGCAGTCTTTCATAAGTAGATGTAAAAGTAGTCAATCAGAATGAGAAGTAGAGATCATGAGAGGCTGAGAAAGAGGAGGAAAGGAGAATAGAAAGAAGTTGGATCGCAGGCACCAAAACACAGAAATAACAAATTCTGGTGTTCCACAGGCCAGGGAGATGACTGCAGTTCACTACAAACTATTATGTAGATTAGGAATGATTTCCAAAAACAGGATTCTGAAGTCTTTAAACACGAAGGAAAGGTAAGGCGATGGAAATATTAATTGATTCAATCAGTACATACTGTATACACATACTGAACTATCGCAACGCAACACATAAACACGTGCAATTATTACATGTTAAACAAAATTTTTTAAAAGTCTAAGGAGATAGACATGTTAATTGCATCTAATCAGAATGCACTATATACATGTATTGAATTAGTAGCCCTTACTCCATAAAATAGTATAATGACAATAATAATAAAAAAGAAATATTACACTTTGTTCCTTACATAAATGGTCTTGTTACACATTTGTTTTAACTTGGCACATGGTAGAGATCCAGCCATTTTAGCTGTAGAGACGTACGTTACCACAGGCCCTGAGTGGGGCTTCCCGCTCCACAATGTCACACCACAACTAAAGTCATTTCCCTCTGAACAGACCCTCCAGAAACATCGATATGTTTCCCTATTACAAACAATATTGTGATGAACTTTCTATGTGTGCCTCCTTAGAAACACAAAAAATGCCATATTTTGCATTCTATGCAAGTTGCCAAATTTCACTCTAAAAATATTACTGATTTACAGACCTACCAACTTGTTTTCTTCTGCCTTTGCTAAATTTGATACCATCAACTCTAAAACTTTTTGACAGTCTGATAGTAAAAAGAATATACATTGTTAATGTTAATTTCCATTTTTGTATAGGATGTTTCCCTCTCAGATGAGGGGAAAAAAAATTAATGGTGTCAACTATCTCCAGATAAAGAATGATATTTTGGAAAAATAATGGTCCTGGGGGTTGAAGGACCTAAGTGGCTTCTGAGATCTACAGCTAATAAGCTGAGTGACTTCTAGCAAACCACTCAGTGGCTTCAGCCTTACCTTCCTGCCTCTGGAATGGAGACAGGCAGTACTCAGCTTCCATCCAGACCATGGAGGTAGTTGGTACGGAAGTGGTTTATCAGTGGTTAGCTCTGTGCCAGGATTAGGCATGATCTGACTTAAAAGATGAGAAACATTCTTAGTGAAGAAGTTACATATTTCCAAGCACCAAGCTGTGGCTACAATATCCTGTCTCATTTTGAGATACATTTACTCAGACTTTTTTAGCAATTTTAAAGATTAGGCTTTTGAGTTTTGTTTATTGTTTGTCTGAGTTTTTTATTTAAGAGAAACATAACAAGACCTGGTTTAGCTGATTAACAGTGAAGCATCATATTGCTTCACCTAGGAGATCTATTTCACCAAGGGAAATGCTCCTGTCTCTTCTAAGTTAGTTTCTATTGTCCCAATTGCACTATTTGTAGAAAGCAAAGCACTCTTTAATTGGGGAGTTGGAAGATTTGACAAACCTGTCACACAATAAAATTTATTACCAGGCATAGAAGCAATGAGGAAATGCCCAGGGTATCTTTTAGTTTTTGACAACAGAATACCATTTCTCTTTCCTGGTAATAGCCAACATCCGGTCCACAGGGCCTAAATAGGCCTCATCGCAGTCCTGAGAGGGAGCACATGGCTCAGGCCAACATCAGTCAACTTTCGTAGTCTCCAGCCCCTGATTGGCTCTCAGGAGGCCATACAATAACAGAAGCCAATCAGAATGGACCTTGGGGCTTTGCAGAGAACACTGGGACAGAGAACTCTCTGACTTTCCTATTTCACAAGATTCTGAAGGTGGTCAGTCCCCCAAATTTCTGGAACAGTCTTGAAAAAAACGAGTCTTAAAATGGAAGTAATATAAAGGAAGCGGCACTAAGAGATGGAAAGAGTGAAACCAAATCCCAAGAGCAGCACCAAAGCCAAATGTCTTCCTGGTACCTAAGTTATACCAGCTGGCATATTATCTCCCTCCTCCCCATACAGTTTTTGGCTGAGTCTGGTGTTCATTCATTTGTAGTAATGCAAACTCATGAGCCCACATGCACAAACTCATGTTCATGGTCAGTGTTTCTTTCTACACAAAAAGCAGCATGGAATCAGGACAGAAGTCCAAGCCCGGAAAGCAGGCAATCTAGATTTATCACTGACTTTGTCTCTTTGAAACTTAGTTTCTGTGGCTGTGAAGTGAAGGAGTTGGACAAATGAGCTCAAGTAGCCTTCTTGTTCTGACACTCTCAGAATCTGCAAAGCTGCAACTCTGGGTTCTCTTGTAAACACTGAGATTGTCAGATGCTGATTCTTCGAAATGTTTCATTCATTATGGCAAAGGAGGGCTTAAGTGGCCACCAACGGAGGAACCTGAAGCACATGAACAATTAGGTTCTCTGTATCTTCAGCAGAATTGGCTCCAGAGGAGGGGCGGGCTTTGCAAAGACACGGGACATTCTTCCCGCTGGGCTCTTTGGGAAAAGACCTCAGCATTATGGAGGGTGTCTCTTGCTATTCGTGGCTTGCCAGTGGGAACAGCCAAGAAGGAGGAAAGGTCACATGTCCAGGCCTGCAGCCGGCACAGAATGTTCTGGGCAGCTGATGGCTGGGCAGGGATGAGGAGTACCCAGCCTCCTAGTGAGGCTTCCTGTGAAAGATGGATCAAAACATCCTGTAACAGTCTCTGTAGAGCTATTCGACATTAGTTGGATGTCTCATTTAAAGGAAGAATATGCTAAGTATTTTCATGTGCATTACTGTTTTAAACCCCACAACAATCTTACTGCCCCTCATATAGCCTCCAATTTACAGTGGTAGAAATGAGATTTAAAGTGCTGAGCTTGCAGTAGGTTTCCTGGTGTTGTATTAACAGGGTCCAGAGTTGAGGTCACTAGTGAAGACAAACTAAGGGCCTGCATGGATGGTTTGGCTGCACTTTCCTTCACTCCTCCACCGTGCTGTAGACTGGAGTCACAGAGTTGGAGGTCAGAAGCTCATGCCACAGTCCCTGCTTTGTAAAAACCCTGAGACAGAGTACTCTGGGCCATTCATATGCATGTCACTGTCTTGGCTGGACTGTTTGTCCTTGGACATCAAGATCTTCTGTGATCCCAAAATGTACAAAAATGCGAAAAAGTAGTCCCTGTTGCTGGCCAGCCACTGATCCCAACTAGACCCGACCAACAGAAAGAAACTTGATGTGCTTCAGGGTTGGGCGGGCAGTAGAAACAAGGGATTCTAAGCCAGGTGTGAGGCAGCGGGGAGTGGTAGGAACTGAGGGAACAAACTGTACAGGAGCCGCCTAAGCCTTTCAGATCAAAAAGGTTCAGAAAGGCTATATGGTCAAAACAAAAAAACAAAACAGGCAGGCTGGATAGAGCCCCAACCAACGTTCACAGCCCCACTGGGACGCGCCTTTGGCCGCTCAGCTTGGTGTGGAGCTGAAAAGTTTCCTCCCACACTGTCTTCCAGGATGGAGCCTGTGGCAGAGGTACGGCATACAAGGCTCTCACAACACAGTTATGGCACACAATAGAGAGTTAATAAATGCGTGGTAAATAAACTTTAGGATTAAATTAATGTTGACCAAAACTGCTACCAGCCTTACTAAAACAACATTTAACAAAGGAAGTGGGTCAGTTTTCACTACTCTGAAAACCAGAATATCGATTATATTGTGACCTTGAGCATCTGTGTGTGTCACAATTGAATGTCTTCTTATCTAAAATGCTTTGTACCTGAAATGCTTCAGGATTTTGGATTTTTTTTAATCCTGATATTTTCGCACATATAAAATGTTTTAGGGTAAGACCCAGATATAAATACACAACTTACTTATGATTCATATACACTTCATACACACAGCTAACTACATAAATAAGTGCAACACACAAGCCAGCCAGTGCTCGGAAGCATGTAGAGCTTTTAGAGGTAGTTTTCTACGATATTTGTAGAGTGCCTGCAGTTTGGTTGGAACCCATCACTTGAGGTCAGGTGTGAAATTTCCCACTTGTGACCGCACATTGGTGCTCAAAAAGTTTTGAACATTAGAACATTTTGGAGGTCAGATTTTCAGATTAGGGATGATTGACCTGTGTCTTTAGGAAAATAAAATAAATCTAGTGGTCCCCATACACTAAAATGAGAACTACACATAGTTAATGATGCTATAAGATATCCAATCAGTTATTCATTCACACAATCGCTATGGCACTGGGATGCAACGATGAGCAAAGCAGACACAATGCCTGCCCTCGTGAAACTTATGGTCTAGGAATCAGCCAATTACATAAATAAGTGCAACACACAAAACGACAAGCGCTCAGAAGTATACAGAATTTTTAGAGGCCTGGCTAGGAAGAGTTAAGAAAGTGATGCATAAGTTAGCCAAAGAAGGGGAAAAACTGTGTGCCACGGCTGTATGTGAGAAGTGCAGCAAGCAAGAAGTTACGTAAAACCAGTGCGACCGAGCAGAGGAGGGAGCAAGCATCTGATGTAAGAGACTGATAGAGGCCAGACTGTTCCAGTCTTGTAGGCGACCATAGGAATTTTGTCTTATCCTAAAAGCAACATAAGTTTACTTTGCTAGTGAAAAAGAATGAATGACACCCTAGCTTTCCATTCTTTAAACTGTGTTCTTTTGTATGCTAATTCGTTACGCACCTTCTGTCTAAGAGAGACAAGGGGCAAAGGAAAAAAGTTTAAAACTCTTTGAGTCAGGAAGTTATTTCCTTCTTAGAATTCAATCTGCAAATGGCTTTTCTTCCTCTGTATAATATGACATTCTCATAGTGACACCATTAGTTACCATTCTGGAAGCAGGAACTCCGAGCCTAACTATTTGTTACTTCCTTTCCAATATTATGTCAGCCAACCGTGTCTCGTCTCTCGTATTATGCAGACTACATTTTAACCTGAAGAATCATAGACCATCTAATTAATACTCTTTACATTTTAATTCTGAAGACCATTTAGATTACTACCAAAAAAGCCACAATTTAAATATAAATCTAACAAAATGTTAACATGATTCCTACGAAGAAAACTGCAAAACTTGAATAAAAAAAGAAAGAAAATCAAATAAATGGAGAGATTTTTATATACATAGATAAGAAAACTCAATATTGTGAAGATATCAATTCTTTCCCAATTGATCTATAGCTTCAACACAATCCCAATCTAAATCCCAACACGTTATTTTGTGGATATCAATAAACTGATTCTAAAGTTTATAGAGGAAGTCAAAAGACTCATGATAGTCAATATGATAAAGAACAAAACTGAATGGCTGCAATTATCATCCTATAGAACCTTGAGACTAACTACACAGTAACCAAACTGTGGTATGGGCAAAAATGAATAAAAGGAACACGGCACAGAGTGTAGAAAGAGACTCGATGTATTATGACAGAAAAGCAAAGACAATTGATTGGAGAAACGACAATCTTTTCAACAAATGGTGCTGGAACAATTAGATCTCTGTATGCGAAAACACTTAATCTAGAAACAGATCCTACCCCATCACAAAAATAACTTTACACAGGTATAGAACTGCATGTAAAACACAAAACTAAGACTCCTGGAAGACAACATCCAAGAAAATCTTGATGATCTTGGATTTGATCATGACTTCTTTGAGACAATGTGAAAAGCACAATTAATAAAAGAAATGGTAAATTGGGCTGCATTAAAATTTTCTACACTATGAAAGATACTGTCAAAAGAATAAAAAGAGAAACCACAGATTGGGAGAAAATATTTGCAAAACATATGTCTAACAAAGGACTGACATCCAAATACGTGAAGAACTCTTAAAACTTAATAACAAAACAACCCAATTTTAATATAGGCTAAAGATCACAATAGACATCTCACAACAGAAGATATACTGATGCCAAATAAGTATATGAAAGGATGCACAGCACTACATGTCATTAGGAAATTGCAAATTAAAATGGGATGTCACTACTCACCTACTGGAAGTGGGATGTCACTACTCACCTACTGGAAGAGAAAACCCAAAATACTGACAATAACAAATGCTGATGAGAATGCAGAGTAACAGGAATTTTCACTCATTGCTCCTAGGATGCAAAATGGAACACTTAGGAAGACAGGTTGGCGATTTCTTACAAAATAAAACAAACTTATTACCATACTACCCAGCAAAGGTGTTCCTTAGTATGTGACCAGGGAAACTGAAAAACGTCCACACAAAAGTCTGCATATGGGTGTTTATAGCAGCCTTATGCACCAATGCTAAAACCTGGAAGCAACCAAGATGTCCTGAAATAGGAGAATGGATTTAAAAACTGTGGTGCATACATACAACAGAATATTATTCAACATGAAAAGAAATGAGCTGCCAATGCTGGACAAAACACAAAGAAACCTTAAGGGCATATTGCTGAGTGAAAAAAAGCCAATCTGAAAATACTGCATACTGCATAATTCTAATTATATGATATTCTGAAAAGCAAAACTATGGAGTAGTGGTCCAGGGGGAAAAAAGAAAGGGATGAGTGTGTGGAGCATAGATTTTTAGGTCAGTGAATCTATTCTGTACGATACTGTGACTGTGGACATTAAGTCACTAAGTATTTGACAAAAAACCTACAGCATATGCAACACAAAGAGTAAACTCTAATGTAGACAATAGACTTTGGTTAATAATAATGTGTTAATATTGACTTGTCATCTGTAGCAAACATACCATATTAATAAAGAAGTTAATAATAAACAGGAGAAGGAGGACAAGAAGCTATAGGGGAACACTCTGTACTTCTCAACTTTTCTGTAAACCTAAAACTGCTCAAAAGATACAGTATACTAATTAAAAATTCCAATGATTAATAAAATGCATGCTGACAAAACACCATGGATTAATAACATGATTTTTTAAATTGTATTTAATTAATCACAATAGCACCCACATACACTTGAAAGGTACATGTACCTGTGAGTAAAATATGCCTAGTTTTGCAGTCTCCAGAATATTTTGAGCACACCTTTGGATGAAAAGTTCTCACAATAACTTCAGAAACTCAAAAGACAGAGTCTGGGATCCGTTGCTGAGAGCTTCATAGACTGTCGTTGATTTAAAACATCAAGTCTGTCTCCCTGGAGGATGAGGAGAATCTTAGCTTCTGGTCAGCATTGCTGATGTCAAATCTCTCTTCCCTGACTCCTGGGGACTCTTATAAATACCTTTCTCATTGCACTGAAATGAGGATTACGTGAGAGATTCTATGTAAAACACCTAGCAAGGTGCCTGGTACATTGTAGCTGCTCCGCAAATACTAATGAAATCAGAATCTGGAGCTGCAAAGGAGATCAATTGTCAGGCGCTGAATTATCAGGTGTTACACTGGACTGGCTGGCACCCATATCTTTTCCATTTAGTCTGTGACGCAGGTCCTACCCCTTTTTATGCGTTGGGACCTCATTTTTGCTTCAAGTCAAAAGTATTGTCACTAAGAGATGCGTGTGGGAAAGAGCTACAAGTAACCATGGCAAGGGTCTTAGGTGACACACTACCTCACCCTTATCCCAGTTCACTTTCCGACCTCGTTTTGTCAGACGCACCTAAAAGTTAAGATTCATAAGCAGAACTTCAGTGAGATTAAATATAGCTCAGTGTTGAAGAAGAAACTAAAATTTGTCCTTACCTCCATAGTCACAAAGCAGCTGAAAATTATTAAAAGATATTTTAAAATTGTAATGTTCTGGAGGAACAAAAATATGTGTTCATTACAGTCAACAAAGTTCTCCCCGCTTGTATTCACTTACAGTCTTTATTCATTTAGCTTTAACTGTGCACAAGAAACTGGTAGTGGCCGGGTGCTGTGTTCGTTGACTCTCATCTGTGTGATAAAAACGTTCTTTCCATGCTTTGCTTGTAACCTTGAGTACCCAGGAACCCAACCTTTCTCACCTGCTCTGCTGCTGGTCCTGGATCCCCTGCTTCCTCCATCTGTTGGACAAATCACTGATCTTATCTCTGGAATTGGGAAAGGGCTGGAAACAGAGTGCTTGGGAACCAGGACAGATCTGACCCTTGGTTTCACAAATACAAAGGAATGATTATAGAGAAGGAAGGTTTGATAATTTTTTAGTGCAGAGTCGGGAACAAGAAATACAAATCAATTCTGGAAGCTACAGAGGATTAATGTCATCTTACCAAAAGGAAGGATTTTTTTTTACAATAAAAACTTCATCATATGAAATAGGCTGCATCCGTAGCCAGTGAGTTCCCCTCCACAGAGCCACTCAAAGGTCAGATGATCGCCGGACAAGGGGTTTGTAAATGAGAGCCTCTCAGCGAACTTGGAAATGGGTGGCTGATTTGATGGCTTTGCTACTCACTCCAAACCTGTCTGTGGGCGTTGGCTCCGCTCACTGATTTCTGCATTAGGGCTCAGATAATCTCCCTCACAGGTATGTGTATACATCATTTACAGTTTATAATGCATTCTCATTTACAGGATCTCATCAACTCCTTGGGACAATCTTTTGAGAAAATTAATACAAAGATTATTATTTCCATTTTAGAGTTGTGGAATCTGAAGGAAAGAAAGGTCAAGAGAAGCAAATCAATGATAAAGACAACAGAAATAATCAAACCAGGATGGGGGAGGGTTCTAGTCTTTCCACTATAGAATCACAGACCAAGAACATGCATCTCGTTTTCAGAATGTCTTCATTCAGCTACCAGATTCTAGACAAGGGAAATACATTTTCCAAGGGACTAAGAAGCTGTCAATGACATCCAAGATTGGGCATGATGTTTCCTCCTCTGGTCAAAGAGCAGGAAGTGCTGAGTCTTTGAAATCAACACGCTTACTACTAATAGACAGCTTCTCACCCACAACATGCTCCAGGGTGTAATCAGGCTGAACACTGACCAGGTGTGCAGACAAGTTCATTGCATCGAAAATGGAAAAAAAAAAAAAGAAAGAAAGAAAGAAATGGTGGTCTTTGGATGATGTTGATTTGAGAAAGTGTGAGAGGCGAACAGGAATCAAGAATCACTTGTTTCTTCTTACAAGAATGTTTTGTATCTGGAAATCCAGTCCAGTGATACCCCAACAGGGTACAGATTAAAAAAACAGAGCTCCCAAAGGCTGAGGAAGGCATTAACTTCTCTATAATAATTGCGTTGCATTCTTCTCCAAGGTCTTTCATCTGTAGATCTCAGAAGATTTTGCAAACATCAATTAAATGTTACAAAATTCCTTTGAAGTGAGTATTATTACACACATTTTCCAGATGAGAAAACTGAGAGTCTAGGGGGTCTGTCTACCAGCCAGCAACACGATTCTAGGAGGAAAACTACCTCAAACTTCAGCTGTATAGAGCTGGAACCTCAGAAGGAGAGAAAAACTGAGTCCTTCTGACAGCGCTATTCCCAGGCTCAGATCCTGGAAGATTGCTGAAGAAACATTCTCTACGGCTCCAGACCCACAAGGTCTGGAAGAACCTGGGAGACCTGTTCCCTTATCAAGGGATTGGTTCCAAAAATCACAAGACCCAGAGACAGCGAGACTTCATGAATCATTCCTCAGCCTCCCAGGTAGATGTCTGTCCTCTTCCACACTGTTGAAGACTACTTTGCACTTCTTTATGGTCCACCTGGGATTATAATTACTATGCATTGGCACCTGATTTTTCTCACAAGACTTCAGATAATTCACTGTCTGTCCTGTATGCCTGGTATGCAGTTTGAGGTCGGGAGTAAATATACTTTAAATTTAAAGTGTGGTTTGTAGGGGCAAAGCGGGAGCAGTGGTCGGCTTCTAAAAGATGCAAGGACCAAAGCTGATAACTTTGTCATTTCCAGAGCCAAAAATAAGACCTGACATAATCCATATTTTCAGATCAACAAACACACTTCTGAGTCTATATGACTGCAAAACTCCTCAGTCTTACCCTTCATCGTTACTATATTTTTACCGATATTGTACTGAGATATTCAGCTTGGACCAAAATTCACTGAAAGAGTTTCATGGAAACCCATGTATGTAATAAATAGATGTAATAACAGATCTTTATACAGCATCATGTTTTACAACTTTACAAAAGACTTTTACAAGCAGTTTCAACTTTGGTTCTATTAAGATACCATGAACTGGGGCAATGGAGAGGTCATTAACTTATTTTATTGATGAGTTTCATCAATTAACTGACCTTCTTTGAGTTACACAATTATTAAACAACAACTAAAGCAGAAACTAAGAAACATGAAAGAGGAGAAAATGACCACTCTTTAGATTCCATAACCTCCTTTCCTTTTCCTGCTTTGCCAAAGCAGAATTTTCTTCTTTTTTCCCTTCCTATTGCCTTTATTTTTTTCTTGTCCCTCCATTCCTTCCCCTCTTCTCCCTTTTTCCCCTTCCCATCTAAACAATTTTTTCCCTTTCCCAATATAATAAATACATTTTAGTCCTTATTTACACTTTCAGTTTCTCACACCAGAGAAACAATGCAGTATTTAAACATGTGTCTGATTTATTTAAAAGTATGGTTGCAAGGTGCACCCATTTACTTAGAAATGTCTCAAGCTTATCATTCTTTATGGCAGACTAGTACCATATCTTCTTAATCCATTCATTGGTTGGTGGGCATTTGGGCTCGTTCCAAGATTTAGCTATTACAAACTGTGCCGCTATAAACATGGATGTGCATATATTGCTGTGGTATGATCCTTTTAATTTGTTTGGGAAGATACCAAGAAGGGGAATAGCTGGGTCAAATGGAACCTCTAGTCCTAGTTTTTTGAGGAATCTCCACACTGATTTCCACAGTGGCTGCACCAGTCTACATTCCCACCAACAGTGGAGGAGGGTTCCTTTTTCCTCGCAGCCCCTCCAGCATTTGTTATTGGCTGATTTCTTGGTAATACCTGTTCTTTCTGGAGTGAGATGGAATCTCAGTGTTGTTTAAATTTGCATCTCTCAAATGACCAGTGATGTTGAACGTTTTTTCATTATTTGCTGTTTCTACTTCTTCATCTAAGAAGTGTCTTATTCATTTCAACTGCCCTTTATTGGGCTGGGTCTTTAAATTTGGGGTGTCTAATTTGTTTTACTTCTTTATATATTCTAGATATTAATTCTTTGTTGGAAGAACAGCTGGCAAAATTTTTTTGTGGGTTGTCTCTTCGCGCTGTTGGTGGTTTCATTTGCTGTGCAAAAGCTTTTTAATAAGATGAGATCCCAGTTGTTGATTCTTTGTGATATTTCTTGGACAATTGGGGTTTTGTTCATAAAGTCTTTGCCTACACCTGTATCTTCAAGAGTTCTACCTATTCTATCTTCCAGCAGATTTAGTGTTTCTGTTTTAATATTTAGATCTTTGATCCATTAGTGCATGGTGAAAGATATGGCTCTAGTTTCAATCTTCAGCATGTGGAAAGCCAGTTTTTCCAGCACCACTTATTAAAGAGGCCATCTTTCTTCCAGGGAGGGTGTTTGGCCCTCTTGTCAAAGATAAGGTAGCTGGGAGTGTTTGGACTTGTTTCTGCATCTTCTAATCTGTTCCATTGATTCTGGGGTCTGTTTTTTTGCCAGTACCGTGCTGTTTTTATCACAGTAGCTTTGTAGTATAATTTCAGGTCAGAGATTGTGATGCCTCTGCTTTGCCTTTCTTGCCCAGAATTGTTTTGCTATTCTAGCTTTCTTCTGGTTCCAGTGAATTTTAGGATTGTTTTCTCTAATTCTGTGAGGTATGCTGTTGGTATTTTGATTGGGATTGCATTAAATCTGTACCTTTCTCTATGGTGTGTGATCTGTATGGTAGCACTCACCTCATAGAATAAATCATCTTTGGTCTTGCTGCGCCCTCATGACCCTGTGGGCAGGACCCATCCAGCTGAAACGTTGGAGCGCACTAGACCCTGATTTGATTCTCAAAGAAGAGTTGAGAAGCAGTGCAATTTTGCTGGTTTACAAACTTGCTTCAGGAGAGAAAGAAAAGATCCCTATAGATGCTGTTATTGAAAATTTATTTGAATATTTTGGTACAGTTGTTCAAGCCCAAGGCAGAGAGATAGCAGACTTCAATTCTAGTCCCCTTGACACCAACAAACTCTGAGTCTTTGTTTTTATTCCGTAGATTTTTAATGAAGATTTACTGGATGATGACAAAGTGTGCTAGGTGCAAGGGACACAGAAATGCTACATGGAGGTGTCGCACCACTGCTGGAGTGGGCAGCAGTGGTAGCTAATCTAAGAAGTCTTTGAAGAGTGGAAGATTAAAGCACTGTCAGGCGCCTCTGAGCACAGGGCTCTGCTTGGCTACATGGTCTACACCTTCCTGAGACCAGCCCTGGCGCCCGACAGCCCCTGTAGCACACAGCCTCTTTCCTGAGGGGCTAGGCACACAAATGGGGACAGGAGAATGCTGCAGAAATGGAGATGTGTAAACAGGAGAGGACACTGTGAGAAGAAAAAATGGAGCAAGACCAGTGAGAAGTAGTAATGGGGTCAGAACAAGCGGAGGCTCAGAATGAATCGAAATCAGCCGAGAAGCTCCCCACGAGGGCGTGGCTGGGGTCACAGAGACTGTTTCCAACAACAGCCCTGCCCAGCTCCATAGCCACAAACAGATTTTACTCCTAATTTCTCCGTTCCGTTCAACTCCACTCCTCTGAGGTAAGCAACGTTTCTCTAACTCTTAAAAACCAAACAGAACTAACCCAAATGTTTAAAGGCACTTTGCATACTTACAAAACAGCACACTTTATGCAAGGGAGAGTCTTAGCCAAAAGACTCCAATAGCAGAAAAAAACAAAGACAAAATTAGTTCGACAGGTGAGGGAGGATGTGGGCTTGGGTGCCTTTCAGTTAATCGTCCAAAAGCACAATCGTTGCTTCCTCAAGTCTTTGCCTGCGCCTCCTAAAATGGGGAGCAATGACCCCTTGAGCCTTGCAGAGCAGTAAATCAGGTCTCAGTCAGCCCACACACTGGATTGCACAGTGAGCTTTCAGTGCTAAACCTTCGGGCCAATTGGCCTCATTTTTCTCAACAGATTGACATACCACTGAGAATTACAGATTAAACATTAGCAGCCGCCCCTCCTCAAGAACCCTAATATTCTAGCTATCTATGAAGATAATTCACTTCCTTTTTTCATTTTTGTTTTTGTTGACACGTCTGCAGTACATAAGGATTATTTTCCTCATGGATGTATTATGTACACATACATAATACATTTTACTACTTTATTATCTCCCCCTCCCCCTCCTTCCATTTCTTAGTCCCTTCCCTTTTGCAAAAGCTCTATCTCCCTATTTCCTATTATCTATCTTTTATTCTGCTCTTTATTTCTATTTTGGCTTTCTCATATAAGAGAAGCCATGTGGTACTTAAGCTTGTGTACCCGAATTATTCCATTTAACATTATGGTCTCAAGATACATCCATTACAAATGACTGAAATCTATCCTTCTTCTTTTAGTTGTTTTGTGCTGGGGATCAAACTCAGGCCTTCTTCATTTCTTAAAGAGAAGTGCCTTAGGAGGCTTCCCTGGGAAAAATAGACGATTACCTCTTCTCAGCAAGCTTTTTTCCTTATTCAGATAGTATTAGCATTCAGGTGACTCGCTCCTGTATAGGGAAATGGCGACTGCTTCCTGCGACGCTCTCCCCAACCTCAGAGCTCATCTGATAGTCATCATCGTCCCTGTGTGCTTTCAGGAAGTTGCTTTATTCTTGCTTGTGACTTGGCAGTCAGTCCCCAAGACCTCCCAGGCAGCAAACTAATAAGCCTCTATGGTACACCAGGCTCCCTGACCAGTGTCGTGCTGAGGCGAGAAGGTGAAAGGCCTCCCACGGTCTTAGAGAAAGTGGACCCCCTCTCTGCACTGTAGAGTCTGTCCCACCCAACCACACTCCAAAACGCGACATTGCTTCGCCTCTTCGTTCCCTCCACTGCACTTGCTGACTGCCTGGTATGTGTTGGTCCTCTGCTGAACACTGATGTTCAGAAATGGAGAGAGGGAAAAGATCACAGCCAGTCTACGACTGGGGCTTGTTTCAACTAACCATGCTGCTCAATGTGGTCCCTTTGTCCATTCATTCACTAGCACCGGGCTCTTTAAGGATATGATTGAGTCCCACCCTTCCTATGAGCACCCCTCCAACCTACCGCTCATGGGAATTAAGCTCTCCAACAAAGACCATCCTCCACTATAACAGCCTGTTTGTATTTCTGCCTTTAAAATGATTTGCGTGCTGTAAGAATACTTTTTATCCAACTTTGTATCCCCTGTAACAGCAGATGGTACAAAGCATGTACTTAATCAGTGATTATTGGATTAAATATTTACAAGATATATAAGCCACTTAATGGGGACAAGTGGGATGACTATTCACTATAGTCTTAGATTATACAATAATGAGAATAACTAAAGCAACAACAGCAAAATTAATTTTTCCTAAGAGCTGTTAGTATCTATGCATCTACTAGGACACAAGGTAGATGCATCTTTGTTCTCCTGAACTCTCCAAAGGAAAATCATGTTCATATTTTTGTTATTTGGAAAATCTCATCTATTCTGTTATTCACAGCCCTCTGCAGCACAGTAAGACACACTCTGAATGGATGCATGTCCCAATTTTGCCAGGGCCAACAGGGATGGTGGCTGCTTCGGATCTATGAGTTAACAAGTGGTAGAGCCTGGGTTCAAACTCCCCATTCTTAGTTTGGAGTTCTCGGCATTGAACACACCAGTACACTGTTGCGAATCATAATAATTATAGAAAGGCAAAATCAATGGAGCTGCAATGAAAGATGGCCTTGTTTTTACCTTCAAAAAATTTTTTGGTAACTCCCCAAATGTAACTGATTTGTATAAATCTAAACTGGGTCTTGCTTTTGTTAATAATCTTTAATAAACAGATACAGTTGTACCACCATGCAAAAAGCACAGGTGAGAAGAGTTGACTGAGGTTCATTTGCATTCAGTCATCAAAATAAAATATGAAAAATACCTCACAGGAGAAATCAGAACTTTTGAACACTGAAATTGCACAGTTCAGTGACTCTTAATAACACTAGAGACACCAGTGCTTGTCCATGTCCGTAACTGTTCTTCATACTCACACTTATGTTTAGTTGGAGAGGATGCTGATGGATAAAGAAAATAAAATTGCAACTGACACACAATACTGGTTCAGGTTTATGCTCTAACTACCTGGGGACACCGTGGTCAAGTTGCTCTTACTGCTCATGTCAAAGCTGCAATGTATTTCAGTTTAGAGAAACTGTATTGCTCAGTTTTATAATATGACAAAAAGAACTGCTCATGCAGAAATGCATTATTTTTAATTAAATGAGTAAGTATTATTTAGTATCTTTTTATAATCACCTGAAATGAGGTACATACTGGAGCAATCCTTTAATCAATATTTCTTCACTTCTTTCCCACTAGAATGTGTTGAGACTGGCTGAGGTGCGTACATCACTAGGTATGTGTTTTGGTCTCGTTCTCTAAAATTTCCTATTCAGTTTAGAGGAATATTAGGAATATTACAGTGGAACTGTAAGAGAATGGTGGGATACAATCAATTTCCTTATCAAATGCCTGTTAGGTAGTAAGGTCCTCTTCCTTACTCTCCATTCTGACAATTCCTTCTGTGTAGGAGGATGCAGAGGTGCAACCCTTCCAACTTCTCTGCGCCCCCGCCTGGGTGGAGAACTTGGACTACTTCTCTGATGAGCCATCTAGAAGTAAGCCCACGGCCAATACATCTTGCCCTCTTTTTCTTTCCTGAGCCAATATGCCTATTGGCTCAGAGAATATGTATTCACAAGTGGACCTAAACAAACTTAGCAGTGAAGACTGAGAGTGCAGTTCAATGGTTAAATATCTGTTGAGCATGCGTGAGGCCCTTGGCGCCATCCCCAGCACCGCGAAGGAGGAATGGAAGGAGGGAGAGAAGGAGGAGGAGGAAAATGAGGAGGAGGGAAAAAGATTAAGGGGGCAATGGAGATGACGTTGGACACATTGGAAGGCCATTACAGTCTAGCACAGCTGGTGAAAGGGTGAATGAGTCAACATAATTCTGGATTCAATAGTAGGAAACCCACTTGCCCAGAGACATCCTCCAGAGAGGATTAATGACACAACCACGGGACGGAGCGTGTTGGGCATCTGGTTCCACGGTGGACCTAAGGACACATATGACCTTGGGCCTGATCCATAGCAGGCCTCGCTGTACAGTTGGTAGATTAAAGCAAAAGTCAGGACAGGAACACGAGCTGTCCCAACTTCTGCCCTCCCGTGTCATGCTGCTGCTGTGGCTACCAAGAAACGCGCACTTTTGTCAAATACCGTGCACGCGCCTTTGGCACATTCCCCCACACGGACCTCAGGCTCGCCCTCTGACAGAGACGCGATGGCTGGCACCGGGCTGTCTTTCCCTCGAGGTTCCTTTCCCTCAGGGTCCTGCCTTACCACCATCTTCCCCCTTCCTCTTAATCTCATAGCCTACTACTGGGGCAACTCCCCTCAAGCCATTTCTCTCTTCCACGTACAAACACATCCTGTCTCATTCTCTCTCCTTCGCCCTCTCTTCTCACCACAGGAACATCTCTCTTCTTCCCACCTGTCCTAACACAAGACCTCACCCACTCTCTCAAACCAACAACCCCCAAAGTCGTACTAATGTACCTCCAGTGAGAAGCAAAAATCCCTCATTTTCTGCCGAATGTAGTTATTACAAATAACCTGTTTCATAACCTTCAAAAAGTCCTTGAAAATACCCAGAATTTACTGTGAGAAATTCTGCAAAAGTCTATCAATATCCTCATCTTCTGTTTTTCTTAAGTAGAAATATGCCACCTAAAAATCAAACAAAAATGCCCTCCCCCCGTATTTTAAATTACGCGAGTGTGTTTTACTATTTTTAACACAGATATAACATGCTTCAATTATATGGTGGAGGAAAAAGCCTTTAGAAAGATGAGCTGGGACTCCAGTAGCCATTTAAAACATTGTCCAGCAAGTACACACAAACCCCAAAGAACCAACTCAAAACTCCTGGACCCAACTTACAGGAAGTTGTATATGCTTTGTGATCCTTTGAAAGTTTCTTAAGGAGCTTGGTGGTGGGAGTTGAAAAATTGAAATGTGCAGATTAGTCATTTTAAACAATGCTGATTCTTTTCTCCAAAAATGGTAATTTATTGAATCCATTTCTGTAAAAATAGAGCACCCCTCCTGGAGAATTGTTACGTTTGTACTTCAGACACTGGTTTTACTCTGACCCAGGGCGTTCTCAGACTCAGGGCCTGGGGCACACCGGGCAGGCTGTGCTCGGCTATTCTTTCCTATCAGATGTCGCCAGAGTGGGACAGTAAATCTGTGTCCGTGAATGCTTGTCATCAGTCCTCTTGTGGTCACATCTGTCATGCAATATGCAACAAAGCTCAGGACACAGTGTGGGTTATAAAACAGTATTTTCAAGGAAAACTTACAAAGTAAAGGTTAGCAGTAGGAAGCAAATGGACGATGGAGAAGCATACTATGGTCAGTGTACCCTGCTGCATTTTCCCTGGGTACATGGTCCATTTGTTTTTTAAGAAACATTTTTAATGGTCATGCATCAGAACTTACGTACGGTAGCAGTGAATTGAATGGACGCCAGGTTGTCTGGTTTTCATGTGCTAGTGGGTTAGATACTTACAGAAATTACTTGGGAAAGCTAAGTATCTGACATATGAAACATTTTGAGGATCAGGGGAAAAGAAGCCTCCTGCCAGGTCCTCATAGAAGCTGGATTTGGAGCCAACTACAGTAGCATGTGCTGTGGTCTCAGCACTTGGGGAGCTGAGACAAGAGGATCACTTGTGCCCAGGAATTCAAGACCATTCTAGGCTACATAGTGAGAACCTCTATGGAAGAAGAGGAAGAGAAGGAGGAGGAGAAGGAGGAGAAGGAGGAGGAGAAGGAAGGAGAAGGAGGAGGAGAAGGAAGGAGAAGGAGAAGGAGAAAGAGGAGGAGAAGGAGAAGGAAGAGAAGGAGGAGAAGGACGGGGAGGAGAACAAGGAGGAGGAGAAGGAGGAGTAGAAGGAGAAGAAGGAGGAGGGAGAGGAGAACAAGGAGAAGGAGGAGAAGGAAAAGCAGAAGAAAGAGAGGGGGGAGAAAGAGGAGAAAGAGGAGGAGAAGGAAGAGGAGGAGGAAGAGGAGAATTTGGGTACAGCCCCTCCTCCTGGGTAAAGAAGGGGACTTTGATCCCAAAGGGACAATTGTCCTGGTAACCAAGAATCACTTTCCAGGGATATTTTTAGGTAAGCACGCTTGTTGAATAGAATGGGCCACTGAAAGTAGTCAAAAATATGTCTGCAGATCAATCTCATTACTTCCCAGGTTCTACGCTGCCTCCTTTCTCAAAGCACCTTTTCAAGGCTCTGTGTCTGGACCTCCAACGCCGTCTCCCTAGCCTTTGCCCTCCCTCATGTAGGCACTGTCTCTTGGTTGCCTTTTCAGCCTCTCCTAAGTGTTCTGCCTGCTCTAGTCTTTCCTGGAGTCCATGACAACCTTAACACTCCTAAAGTATGTGTAGTCCTGACTCTGTTCTTTAAACCAATCCAAATAGGTTCGTCAGTGCTGCGGCCACACACAGACCCAACATTACACTGGCTTATTTCTCATTCTCACTACACATCCATTGTCGGGCAGCTGGGGAGTCAACTTTATGTCATTATTGTCCTCAAACTGAGACCCAGGCTGGTGGACCAGTCACTACCCAAAACATTGCTGAGAATGTCGAAGAGAGAATAGAGCACCAGAGATCTGATGCTGACCCTGAAACATTTGCAACGTCTCTTCTACACACAGGTCTTCGGCCCCACCCACAGGTGGCCAGGAAATACAGTCCTATCATGTGTCCAGAAAAGGCCGACCCAGAATATTCAGCGAACAGTACTAGTGACTCTTATGTAACTCCTTGGTTTAAATAGCGTGTGAGCTTCAAACTGATCACTTCCCATGTTTTCCAAGGAAAAGTAAAAATTCAAGTGCCATGACGCCACCTATAACTCCCACAGCAAGAAACAAGCTCTTTTTTACTCCACACCTTTATAATGGTTCAATCTACCGTCTTTATGGTACTTAACAGAATTCATCTTCCTTTTAATGAAGAATATTTACATTAGTCATGAGAATAAAATGTACTTAAGAGATCATCTAGTTCTTAAATCTTCCATATGTGCTGCCAAATTTTTTGTCATCTCTTTAAAAATTCACAGTTTGGGGGAGCTCACCTCCCAGGTAACACATTCTACCCTTCCAGACTTGAACAACTCTGATTATTTAAAAAGCAGCAATAATGGCACACTTCTGAGGCTATCATCATAGGAAGCCAGTAAGTACTTCATGCCTTTTCTCAAAACAAGGGAACGAAGGTACTGTTTAGAGAAGAAGAAACATTAGCAAGGAAACGAACACAGTAAGCTCTGGTTTAATTTATCTCTCTGTGTTGTTCCGACACTCCTCCACTCTGGACTGTGGCGATCTCCTAAGGGATCGAGAGGGTGGAAAGACACCGCGGCAACCGCCCTGCCTTGTTTACCAGAGAACTCAGGGTGCCTTTCATGCAGCTGTGAGAGTGGACTCGTTTAGACAGAAGGCTGTGTGGTCCGGGACAGACGTGGCTGTGCTGTGACTCACCGTCAGACTGCCGACCTGCATTGCTGAAGCACCGTACAGCACACCCCGCTGGCCCTACACAGAGTGGAGCAAGCCTGCACACAGCCCCCCCGCGTCACCCAGCAGACAGAAGAGAATCCTGCTGCGCGTGCCGCTGGGTCTTACTGACCTCTGAGGGAAAATTCTGCCTCTGTCTAGGAGCATCCTTAGAATTTTCTGGTGCTTTCTCATTGTTTGGTGGAAGAACCCAGTTCTTCAAAAGAATACGAACATTAGAATTACTGCCACTCACTGTGTGACCCTGGACAGGCCACTTCAGTTTCACAGATCTTTCCTATAAAATGGGACACATAATATTTTCTCAGACTATAATGGTAAACAAGCAGTGCCATGAATCATAGATCCTTTTGGTCTTTCTTTCAGACCAGAGCAACCCAGACCCTTGACCTAAATCTCACACGCTGGCGGCCTCAACTGCTCCCTCCAAGTGGTCCCTTGTCCACCCTGGGAGGAATCCACGGGCCTAGGAAATATGTCCATTTTGGGAAAATGAAAGAGGAATAAATCCAAAAGTGACTTAAAATGATTACTAGTGCCCCAAACACTCCCGGGTCCCTAACAAGGCTGGGCCTCCCTTCGTCTTGCCTCTAGCCTTCCTCCAGGAGGCCAGGGTGGCAAGCTCCACACTCCAGAGCCGTGTCAGACACCTCCATGATGTGGAGCTCAAGCCCATTACACACCACCCTCCACACATGACTGCACACTCCTCCCCCATCCACCTACAGCTGGCTGCTGCAGACACAGATACAAACACACTCCTTTCGATCCCTCCACACACTCCTTCTCTATCCATTTAACATGTGGGGAAACTGAGGCTGGCATAGTGCAGCGCTTGCCAAGGGCACAGCCTGACACAGGTCTAGAGCATCTATCCTCTGCCTTCCAGAAAACAATACGATACAGCAAAGGCTCAGCCATGCTGATGCCAACACTGCCGATTTAGGCCACAGCTTGGGTCAAGATCAGTTTACAGGGTTTGGGGATTTAGCTCAGCAGTAGAGCGCTTGCCTAGCAAGCCCCATGAGGCCCTGAGTTCGATCCCCAGCAGCACCCCCCGCCAAGAAGATCAGTTTATTCTGTGCCTCGATTTTTCTCTCACAAAATGAGACTGACAGTAACTACTCTCACTTTCCTCCTTGTAGAACAAGCAAACTGCCGGTCTACGTGCTTGCTTTGTGCACACTAGAAGGCAGTAGCTATACTGATACATGTTTGTGTTTGTACTCACACTTTTTTTCCTCCTGACCTAGTTGAGGTGGAGAACTGTTTTGGAACTAGGTGAAAATGGCACATACTATTTCCACTGCTTCCTCCTGCATGGTCTAGTCCAATGATCCCACGTAAAATTAGTCCCTTGAACTCTAAAAAAGGAAGAAAACCCTGATCTGCTGGAGGATTTAAGCCTCCAAAGTTGTGAGCTCACAGCTGCAGGTCTATAGCTGTGTAAATTACACTGAGAAAGTGACATCAGAAGGGAAAGTGACCTGCTGGTTGCCAAACCCCTGTACTGGCCCCCAGATCCAGCGCTCAAGAACAGGTGGACTCCTATTCAAGATCTTGAATAGTTACTCTTGCTCAGTTTTTCTACCAGTAAAATGAAAGAGCTGGACTGGATGACCGGATTTCAAGTTTTTTAAAAATGCGTCTTAGAAATTAAATCATCAGTGAATAAAAACAGATAAAAATGGCATGATTCTGACTCCAAAGCCTTTGCCCCTATCCTGCCTGCACTATTCAGTCAGCCTCCAACTCAACAATATGAAACACTCCTAACAAAAAAAAACCCCCAATCTATGGTTTCATGTCCCGAGAGTAAGCAGTTAGACCCGGAAGACCTTGCGAGGCTAAGCGGAGTAGCAGACCGACAGCCAGGGGCCTCCAGGACAGGAGTGCTGGGGACAGCGCCCTTCCACAGCAGCCTCATCTTCCACCACCAGTTCCTGAAGAGGAAACTGAGGCCACGCTGTTTTGATATAAACTTCGTAACTTTTTGACCCAGGAAGTTTGGAGAATCGTAATAAGGAAATGATTATAGAGTGCTTTGAGCTCCTCAGAGACAAGCGGTATTTAAAATACAAGGTGTTATTACCTCCGCAGAGCTCTCTTTTGATTACTGCTGTGCTTGAAAATGTGGGCAGGCCACTTTTATTTTTCAAAACTCGGGTATTTAAAAAAAAATTCACATGTACGTTACCTACACTCAACCGTTATAAGCTAATTCTCAGCTTCCTTGTCACTGGATAATTTAAATGTTCAAACAGATATTATATTAGCTTTATCGGCTAACTTGGCAATACTCCCACCGAAGACATCTGTCCCTCCAGCTCACTCTCCGCGTCCAGGATTCGCAGGACTGTCAGGTTAACAGTGAAAACAGCACCATGTTGGGGTTTTAAATGCAAGTAGCAAATAGGAACTGTCTCTAAGAAATCCTGGATATAAATAGGGTAGCCCCAGGCCAGTCGGTTCCTTGAAACGGGTCTTCTTTTCAGTCCCCACAGTCAACTAGCAGGGGAGTTAGTGTGTTTTTTCCTAACGGAGTGCAGGGCCCGCGCTGGACGAGGACAGGCCTGGAAGTCGGAAGACCTGTTTCGAGTCCTAGCTGTCACGTGCGTGGACTGGTTGATGCTGCACAATCATTTCAGCTCTCTGGTCCTGGGTCTCTCCTCTGTCAACTGGGGTAGCCTCCCTGTCCTGCCTCCTTTACCAGGCCTGAGCGAAGGTGCAAATGAAGGGGTGCAGAAATCCCCAGGACCTCGCCTGTTTGGACACTGAAAAGCACAGTCCTGAGAGGGAGCCAGGTAACCGCGGCGCACTAGCTGTGCCATCCGAAGCCAGCTGTCTATCTGCTCGAATCTTTGGTTCCTCGTCGGGGGCAGGAGGTTATTCATGTATTTTTCTCATAGACTTGCTTTGAGAATTTAAAGCGAACACAGAGGCTGGCCCAGAGCGAAGGCTCTGTCACTGTGAGTGCTTATTAAAAAGCTGCAGCACGCCACACGCCAAAGCGGTTGCTGTTGTTGCCTCCGAGTTCTGCTTTCAGAACACAACAGAACTAAAGATAACTGTTCACCTATTATCTCTGAAGCGCCCGGCGCTCTTACTAGAACGAAAGAAAAAAGGAAATACACTGTGGCCCAGAATGGGGCTCCAGAGAAATCCAAAATGAGCTGTGGTCTAAAAGCGACTTCTCTCCAAGCCTATTTTTAACCTGCTGTGAACTTCTCTAATACGCAAAGAGTGATGCTGGACTCCCTGAATAGCTCCTCTGACGGACGACTGCCTGTGTCTGCTACTACGTGAGTTTATGGAATTCTAGCCTCACACTTCGTTAAAGAAATACACGATTGTGCTGAGACGGGGCCCGACACCCATAACTCTTGTACCAATCTCCCAGCTATAAATCTCAGCGCTTCGTTCACTGAATGAAGAGGAGTGGCTTGAAGACACATTATCACCTGATTCTTTGTCGTGGGTTTTTCTTTATGTTTTTGCAACAGAGGACTTTATTAAGAGACCCCCAAACAAAAGGCTGGATCAAAAGTACACCCCCAAATTTCTTAGGAATTCCTTCAGTTGCAAGTAACAGAAACGACACTGCTGTGGTTTAAGTCAATCAAAGTTTACTTTCTCCACATGGAGTATTCAGAGGTAGATAGTTGCTGGTGTTTGTTTACAGGTTCCTGCAACTTCATTAAGTCAAAATTAGCTGGATTTTTCCTCATGGTTGCATTCTAGTTGCTACAGCTCCAACTATTACTCATATAACCGACTGAGAAAAAAGAAGAAAATGATGGCTTCTGTATGAGAGAATCAAAATATTTTTGAAGATGTCTGGGTCTGTTGCACATTTCACCTTCTCAGCTAGAATTGGGTCAAAGGGCCAGCCTCATTCAAAGGTGGTTAGGATAAAAGTCGGACCAATTAAGAGTGTCCGCTGCAGCTCCTCGTAAAGTTCCGCTGGATAAAGAAAAAGAAGTGAGTTATTAGGTAAAGATTAAAGAAACCAGTGAGTGAATGTCTGGTGCAGATGCCTACTCTAACTTAGCTCACTTGTCACTGGTTTCCTAATCCCACATCCAAGTGTCACACTTGGTAGCCTGCAGATAGAGTACCAAGGTGCTATTTATCCTCCAATTCTTGACTTTCTACTCACTTCTCTCCTTTCCTCAATCATCCTAATCCCACTAGTGAGAAAAACACATGCCTCATTCCATGCCCACAATATATTAGTTAATCCATAATTAACTGTCATTCTATTGTTAAATATGCTTTCCAGAAAAAATCTAGAAAATATAAATGACTATTTCCCAGGACACACAGATGTTAAGCTTTTCAAACCCATCTTTTGGGTTAGTCTATCTAAAAAACTAAAACCAAAGTTATTTAGATGACATAACCAATTAATGTCAGTCTATTAGTGTGACTTCCTCAGTGTAAATCAAGAAATTCACGGACATTATTTTTGCCTTGTTTAGTTAAATGTTACAAATTAAATTTTGGCATATTAAATCTATTCCTGGTTCTGAAGCCTTTGACCTCAACAAGGAGTGAAATATTAAGTGTATTGTATAAAAAGAGAAATATGTTTTTTTAAAAAAGTACGAGGAATGCTGTGGGTTGAGTATCATAGAAAGCTGGGTATTTGGCACTAAGATGAGGCCCTCAACCAGCTGTGAAATCCTCCTGCCTCCCTGTTTGCTTTGGGTTGGCCCCGATTCCCTCCGCTGGATCTCCTGCCAACTCCCCCTTCACACCCCAGCTTGGTGTGTGCGCTGTGTCGGGCCCTAGAGGACGAACAGGTTTTGACAGGCACACACATGACAGGAACGGCAGGTCACAGAAATCGGACAGCCCAGAATCAGAGTGGTCAGCTGGGGTCAAAGTGCTTGAGATTTGAGGAATGTGCAGAGGGCGATGATGCTGGAAAATCAGGTTAACAAGGGCCTTACGCTTGGGACTAAAGAGTTTGGGTATCGCTGCATGAGCCATGGAAGGCCGTATTTGTGTGGAGAATCATGCACACCAAGCTGTTTTACACTTTCCCTCTGTAACAGTCATGAGTATAGAGTAGGGAGGTGGGCGGTTGGAACCTGGGGGCTTGTTAAAGGGTGCTGTAATAGTCTGGGCCAGACATGAGGAGACCCTTAAGAAGGTGGGGGGTGCATTAGAGTGGCTGAAGAGACCAACGAGGGGCACTTTGGGGTGCTAAAATCAGAAGTGTAACTGCCAATCAGAGTCACTTAACAAGGACCCACTGAGGAAGCATTTTTATATTGACTTCTCCTTCCCTGCTTTGCTTATTCCTATTACGTGAGATGAGATTCAATGATGTATTTCCTGTGCTTCAGTTCTGACCTCTGGGGAGTCCAGGCTAAAATAAAGGACAACAGAAAAACACCCATTCGCAAAGAACACTGGGCGGATGGTCAAGGACATTAGCTGCTGCAGGACTGATAATAGCACGGGATAAAAAAGAGGGAAATGAGATCATCTAGATGTCAAACAATTAACTCAATAGTGGAATAGCCATCAAATAAAATATCATTCAACTGTTAAAAACAACTAAGGGTATCTATACATCCAGGGTAGTTTGGCAAAAATTCAGTCTAGCAGGGTGATCCCATTTGTTTTAAATTAAAAAGATTATGTACTTTAAATAAACATAAAGGTAGCATGTATTTCTTGCAAATATGCATGATCATAAAATAAACTTGGCCAACGCACTGTAAGCAGAAGTGTGCCCTTTCGGCTGTGGGATGTTAATGTGATGGGTGGAACTCTAGTCACCATCTTGGACCATGAGGTTAAGGTCTGCCACCAGGGATGGCAGAGACACAAGACTTACGGGAACCCGGTACTTCAGCACTTTGTAGAATAGGACACTGCACCAACTCTGGACTGTATTCCTCTAAATGTTTTCAAGAAGAGGAAGAAAGTTTAAAATACTCCTATCTCATTTAAGCATCTTTTATTTTGGATCTCCATGATTCACAGCCAGTCTAATAGTATAAATGTACTTTCCAGAAAAAGGACTAAGAGGAAAAGAAAAACCTCTTTCTCCTTTTTATACCGTGTAATAGTTTTAACTACGCATGGCTATTACTTTTCTTTTTTAATTAGAGGGTTTTGCGCTTGATTAAAAATCAAATACAGGCTGGGAAGGCAGAAGGAAATGTTTGAAGATGACGTGAAGGTCATGGATGACTAAGGCTGACAGTGACAGTCACAGAAACTGTATTTTGAGGGTAAATAAGTCTGAATGGAGGAAAGCAGATGTTCACTTTTGTGATTAGGTTTTAGGTTTTCGTAAGCATCACCTTCTATTTTGTATTATTATTATTTTTTTTCTTTTCTGGTTTTTTGAGACAGGGTCTCGCTATGTGGTTTGGGCTGGCTTTGAACTCACTATGTAGCCCAGGCTGGCCTCAAACTCATGGCAATCTTCCTGCCTCAGCCTCCCAAGTGCTGGGATCACAGGCGTGTGCCACCACGCCCAGCAAGCTTCACCTTCTGTGTTAGGCAAAATAATGGTGCCCACAGAGATTCATGCTCACACCTACAAAATCTGTAAACATTATCTTATTTAGCGAAAGAGGCTTTCAAGATGTGTTCCAGTTAAGGATGCTGGGATGGGGAGATTATCCTGGATTGAGCCAAGTGTAGTCAGAAGGAGGGAGGAGAAAAGTCTGAGCCAGAAGTGGAGAGGTGAGAATAGAGGCAGAGGTCTGATTGTGGTGGGGCCTGAAGCCGAGGAATGTAGACAGACTTCAGAAGCTCTAGGCAAGCCAAGAGAATGCTCCCTCCCTCCTTTGAGCTTTTAGAAGAAACACAGCCCTGCAGACCCACTTTTGATCTCCTGTATCATAAGATAATAAACTTATTTTGTTTTAAGCCACAGCATTTGTGGTAATTCATTACAGAAGCAATAGGAGACGAATACACCTTCCATGCTGCCATACAAAGGGTTTCCCTTCAGCTTGGTGGGCTCTATAAAAAAAAAAAAAAAGGAGTCTCTCTAACTACAAATCAGTTCTTTCTGGCAGCAGGACCTGAACCTCTCTTTCCCTGGTTTCTTAGAGTCCGGAAACTTTTAGTTTTCAAATTGGATTCTGGGCCCACACAGTCCACAGAGCCACCCTGAATTACACCGCCAGGGCTCTACCTTCTGCCGGTAAACACAAATACTTCTTGGCAACGATTCAACTTCCATTGCATCACCAAGACACTGTTTTGACTTAAAAAAAAAAAATCCAGGTATTACGGGTTTGCGCTTATAATTTAAAACAAGTAGAAATGAAAAAACACCATATTATTTAATTCGTGAAAATAAAATTACATGTTTTGATAACACAGGCATCCCCTTAAAGTGACACCAAAGTGAGAGATGGGGGGGCTCCCAAGGGTGTTACAAAATCCAAGTGGAGGTGAAATTCACACAATGGAAAGTCAACTGTTTTTACATGAACAGATTAGTTGCTTGCTGTACCTTCACCTCTGTCTAGTTCCAAAATGTTCTCATTACCTCCAAAGGAAACCCTATACCCACTCAGATTTATTTCACACCACCCACCCACAGGCCTATGTGACCACCAGTCTGTGGTCTCTATGAATTTACCTAGCCTGGTCTATTTCATTTGGAATCATAAAACACGTGACCTTTGTGTCCAGCTTCTTTTAATTAGCATACTATTTTCAGTTTTCAAAGCTTATTCATGCTGGATCTCTTCATTCCTTTGTATAGCTGAGAAATATTCAACCGTATGTCTATACCACAATTTCTTCATCCGTTTGTTCCACCATTTGTCTTTTATGAATAGTGCAGTCTTAAGGTATGTTAGGGATGCAAGAAAAAAGAGAACCAGTAATTCCCACGTCAGGCTACGGAACAGATATGTCTACAAAATTTCAAAGTATACAGATTCTCGAGCCCCGCCACAGGCATCCAAGCTCCCTGGGTGGGGGTGGCATACACCAACATCTGAAGACAAGAGTTGTAAAACTACATGAACAAAAGGGACCATGACTTTACCTGATCTTATCTGAGTAGGCAGCTACCTCCTACGGTGTAAAGTCCAAGTTAACATAACTAGCCTTCATCCCTAATGGTGGATGCCCAGACCCCCTTGAAGAGGAGACTTTCAATCTGACAGAATGACGAGTCTTGCTGGGCAAATGCTTGGCATGGAGTCAACAAGGAAAATTGACACTGAAGGTTAAATAACTGGTATCCGCTGAGAGCAGGCTTAGAAGACAAGCCGAGACAGAATGAGCGGAGGTGAAAAGGACATTTGTCCCTGATCAGCTGCGAGGGAAATGGTTGGAGAGCTCCACAGGCCTTGTGTCCCCAAGCCTGGGACGGGACCCGTGTATATTTCACCCGAGTGCATTCCACGAAGCAAAGGGCGTGAGTGCTCAGAGAGCAGGGGTTCTGCCCGGTGGAGACATCCCACACCTCAGTGTACCTGATTCCACCTGCCTCTGCAGAAAGTGACTCTAGCTTTCACAGCTCTGTGCAAGATAACTTGACAGCTGGAGTGACTAGAGCCCTGGCTCACCAGTGAGTCTTTTCCAATACATGTCTTCTCCTCGCATCTTGAATGCAACGCATTCTTTCTTTTCCATGACAACTTGTTGTGTGTTGAAGAGACAATCCGTGCTTCTGTCCCTCGGCATCTCCCTGTGAGGAGGGGAGAGATTTGGCGTTACTCTGACATGGTGCCCTCCACTCCACCGGCTAGAAATGAAGCTGCGGTTTTTTTAAACTAAAAGTCTCCTCTGCTTGTCAATGACTTACAAGAAAAAGGTCTTGGGCGGCTAGTAATTCGTGGAGTAGCCAAGCTGCTGGAGCAGATAATCCCAATTGCTCTTGGCAGGCCTTGAATTGTCTTTTAATTCAGTGTTGTTTCCCAGAAAAAAATGAAGTAAAACCCAAGAAGCCAATAGCTAAGCTACTCTGACCTGTGTTCTTTCCACAGTAGAAAGCATAAAGAAAGCCAGATGCAGTGACACACAGGTGTAATCCCAGCTATTCAGAAGGCTGAGGCAGGAGAATCCCAACTTCAAGGCCAGCCTGGACAACTTAGTGAGACACTGTCTCATATTAAAACAAAAAATTAAAAAGCGCTGGGAATGTAGCTCAGTACTAGAGTGCTCCTGGTTGCATCTCCAATACCATAAACTAGAAGAGTGTCATAATTCTGCTCTGCCCAAGTGAATGGTTACTTCTTACTATGCACTTCAAGCAAAAGCAGTGACGGTGTTTCTTCCAAAACCAGTTTCTCTCAGACCCCAGGCAGGGCCATATCTGTGCATGGATTTGGGATGATCAGCTCTTTATTGCAGTTGTTATAGAAGCCCCCATCTCTGCAACATCTCTCTGCATGCAAACTGGTAGGCTCACTAATGCTATTTCTAATACTAATACTAATACACTGTCCTGAACCCCCACAAGGGAGCTTCAGACTACCACTGCGGGCCAGAACTAGACTCTGAGGCCCGAAGCGGCCTCAGCACACTCTCTGTGATGCTAATCTGGGCAACTCACTTCCCACTCCGGCTGGAAGGCAGGTCACCTGCCGTTCCTCCTCCGAGCTGCAGGAGGCCGAGAGGTCGTGGCCCTGCTCAGCGAGTTCTGGCTAAATAGATCAGAAATGCCTTTGGACGCTGAAGGGAGGCAAAAAGCAAGCGGCAAGCTCCTTTCTTTGGAAGAATCCTAATAGGAAACGAAGCTTGATGTTTGACACGGGAGTGGAGAGTAGTAATAAAGAGATGAAAGGTGAGATAAATCAGTCCAGTATTCAACTACATCCTTCATCTTCAGACACAGTTTCCCTCCAGTAGCAACCTAGCAGCTGTCTTTTTTTTTTTCCTCCCCCTCACTTCTCTTTCTTCTTTTCCTGGAACACTCTTAGACAGAGAAAGATGTTCTAATGAGGCAAGACAAGCCAGCCATCAGCCCCTAGCACCAATTTTAGCATGGGCAGTTGAAAGCACCCTAGTTAGTGCACACTACCTGCAGGGCCCATCTGCTTGCTTCTGAAATGTCTGGCCCTTGCTTTGAAAACTTTTTTTTTACAACTATGCACCTTCTTTATCAAACGAGCTCTCTCTAATAGAGAAAGAGTTGGAACTGCCTAAATAATCCAAAGCCAAATTGTCTCCAGGCAAAGAAAGTCGATGATATTTCCTAAGTTTTCGAGTGTAATTCTCGGTAACATTTAGTTCCTTTGTGCTTCGCTTCCTGAATGCATATGTCCAGAGTATGGTACTTACTGACTAATAAATTTAATCCCAGATAGAAAGTGAATGTTGTAGCACTTAGTAGGGCAAGGACAAAAGAGATGGGAGTCAGAAAGCATTATGAGTGGTACCACTACAGCAGCTTTCTCAAAGTGTATTAAATTGCTCCATATACGAACTTTTAACTTGGAATAATTTTGTTTATGTCTTTGCTGGTTGTTTGGTTACATTTTTGGTGATAAGAAGATGGGATATGAGGAGTCTCTGTCTCGTTTTCTCTCTCTTTATCTCTTTCTCTCCCTCTTACATATTAAGAGACAGATAGGAAGATAGATGTGAATATATCTCTCTAGGTGTACGTCTAGCTAGGATCTGATAGCCTGGACACAGCATGCGTTAAGAGAGTAAACAATTAAGTGAAATGTTATGGAGAATTACAAATTATAAATCTAGGAAATGTTATTGTTTATCATGCCTAGAGCAAACTTGGCTTTGAACTGTTTAGGCCGTTCAACATCTTGCTGCCCCTGGAGTGAGCTCTTTCAATGAAGAGAATGCTTAGTTATAAAAAAAAAAAAAGTTTCGAATTCTGTCTACTAAAATATTCAAGTGATACAGATATGATCAGGCAACTATGGAAAGTAATCCGATTGAAATATTCATTCATTCATTCGATATTTATGAAGTGCCAGGCACCGTGTCTTGGTCACACAATGGTGACAAAAACTTACACAAGAATTAGTGGAAGCAGACGTTAGCCATTAATTATACAAATGAACACATAATTATAATTAGGAAAAGTATAATTCTAAGAGGACTTTGGGGCTGGGTGGTATTTTTTCCAGCTTGGGTACATGTGAAAGCATATCAAAGAAGGTTTCCTAGATAGAGTAGCCTTTGTGCTCAGCATGCAAGTTGTGTGTGACTTGGATACTGAGTGGTGATGGAAGGGAATTCCTCTGAAAGGGTATTGTATGCACAGACCGGCACGACAGGAAAGGGCGGGGGGAGAGGGGTTCTCAGGTAATGGGAGAGCCCCTGAAATTTTCTGGGTGGTGAGATTATCAGCTACATTTTAGAAAATTTAGTTAGGCAGCATTCCAGGAAGAAGGAAGGAGGGATAGACAGAAGGAAGGGAGACCCTTGGCAGCTATCGAAATACCGAACAGAGGAAGAGTGGACCAGTGGCACTGGGAATGGTGAGAATGAAAGAATGTGAGACATGGCTGATTTATAATCTGTAAAGTTTGGTAATAACTGTATGGTGGAGAGAGGCTAAATAAACTGGTGAGCAAGGGAGAAGTGTAAGATCATTCCAACTTCTCTATCGAGGACACAAAAATAGGGACCTTGGTGATGATGAGGGTAGGGGAGTTGGCTGGATTTGTGGAAAAATTCCGCTTGTGAATGCCAGCATCTTAACCCAGGTACTAATAAGGACATTCACATTACAGCCAACCTTTCCTTGTCTTCTACCTCTTCTTCCCCACCCCATCCTCTGTGCTTAGCACTCCAGGGTGCAGATCATAGATCATAAACACCACAATTTTTGATAAATTAGAAAATGAATCCCGGAATGTGACAGCAAACTTATTTCCCATACAGAGGCCTGGTAAAGAATGGAAAAAGAGTCTGGTGTCATTAGGCAGCAAAGTCCCAGCCAAGCACATTGCCATATTGCTATCTTGCCGTTTGCCATCCGTGACACTGCGCAAGTCGCTTCACCTCCCTACACCCCATCTTTGCTCATCTGGAAGGACTTGGGGAAAATTATACCTATTCTGCCTACCTCAGCAGAGTGCCAAATGACCCAGAAAAAAGAGGCGAGAGACGATGAGTGGAAATCTAAGTGGAGAATGACCAGCTGCGTGAGGCAGCCACATGGAGAGGGACCTCAGAGAGGGGATGCGAGGTCAGAAAGAAGAGATAAGTGACTCACACACGGAGAGTCCGCATGCCTTCTTGTTGGGCATCAAAAGTAGATTCTGAGTCTAGAACTCAGGTCCTTGGAAAAAAAAAAAAAAAAACTTCTGTTTGACAGAAAGGAAAAACCTGTTGTGCTATGACTGGGCCGGAGTATACAGACTGCTGCCCGTCGTCCAGTGTCCCTGCTCTATAACTACCTGGGTTTTGGCTGGGCACAAAAGGAGTCATTTAAACACTGGATTTCCTAGCTTTCATTGCAGCTTAATATGCCCACATGACCAAGTCCTGGAAGTCTGAAATCAGTAGGTATGTGTGTGACTTTCAGAAACTTCCCTTCTCTCTATCCTTTCTTCTATTTAGACTGTAGATGAGATGGCTGGAGTTCCAGCAACCCTGCTTGTTCATGAGGTGGTCTTATGAATGGAAATTACACATTAGAATAACGAGACAGAGGGAGCTTTGGTATCTGATCTACAGCACTGCAGCTGTTTATTCAGACTGCTTACCTCCGACGTCTTATGAGTGATAGTATTAGTCTCTCATTGCCACTCTGACGATTACTACAAACATAGAGGCTTACCACAACACAACTATATTTTTGGTCTATAGCCGAAGGCTGACAGGGGTCTCACTGGGCCAAGAGCCAGGTGTCTGCAGGGTCCGCTTTTCTGTAGGGGTGCTGGGGATAAGTGTTTTCTTATTTCTTCCTGGCTTCAGAAGCTGGCTGTCCACAGTCCTTGAATGTTGGTCTTTCTTTTCTATCATCAGAGCCAGTCACACCAAGAGGGAGCGTCCCACGCTGCACAGCCATGCTGCTTTCTTCTGATTCTTTCTCTTTCAAGGACTCTTGGGATCATTTCAGGCTCACCGAGATCATTCAGGATTATCTCCCTATTTTTAAAGTCAAGCTATTAGCAGTTTTCATTCCATCTGCATCCTTAATTCTACTCTGCCAGGAACCTGACATATTCAGAGCTTCTAGGAGTCGGGACAAGGACCTCTTCATGATGCTACAGTGGTAGAGAAACAAACTATCTTACCCAACCCAGCGTCTTTCATGTCACTGTCGCTGGTAGCTAAGCCTAACCTCTGCAGGTACAGTAATACATTTCTGTCACAGACATGTGTTAACGATGCACTGCTAAGCCACGGTAGGGCTAGAGTGGTCTATCATTCATATGATCCTGACGCCTACAACCCTCCAGGTCCCGTGAGTCACGCCTTGCACTGTACCCACCCTTTGTCCACATGTCTACAGTGAACCAATATCACTCACTGACACAGAAGCAAAGAGAAGCTGTCTACCTACAAACCTACCACAACTCTTGCTGCCCAGTGGACTTGCCTCCATGCAGAAGTCAGTGAGGCTCTGAGCTGGAGAGGCGTGTACCCGGGGTCCTACGGCAAGCTTCTGATACTGCAGCAGCAGAATGCTGCTCCTTCATCTCTTTCTTCTTCCTTAGATTTTTCAAGGAAGGATGTGCTGGACATACTCTATAGCTCTATGAACTCAGCTCTCATTGCACAAGTCTTGGCCCAGACTAAATAGTATATTCACCACTCACAATTATTTCAAGGATATCCAAAGTTTCAAGCACCCATTGGATTGTAAACATTCTCCTTCTAGCTCTGGGATATACATAAAGTTCTCTGATGTGTACACTACTAGTTTCTCTGCTTCTCACACCTATGTGCTTCCCTTCTTGTATTTGTTGAATGAGAACACTTTAAGAGTACACACTGCAGGTTGGGGATTTAGCTCAGTGGTAGATTGCTTGCCTTGCAAGCACAAGGCCCTGAGTTCGATCCCAGCCTCAAAAAAACAACAACAACAACCAAAAAAAAAAAAAAGCCATTAAGAAGCTAAAAGTTTTGCCTTGTGATTTGACTCTGAGTCACATTCCTTAGTAATATTGGGTGAAACTAAGAGGAAGTAGAAGCAGGCCAGCGCACAGAGCCAGAAAGTACCAGATAGCCAACCTAGTAGAAAAGTGCTGGAGAGCCAGTGGGCTTGGAAGACCTTCCTAAAGCCATCTGCTCAAGCCTTTACTCTTTCCCTGAAATGTGATTTCCCAAGATTTCTTTGGGAACTACTTCTGGACTCTGTATCTCAGATAATTAGAAAGACGTCCTTATGGAATTTAAGTCATTTTGCTTTGGCTCAGTCTTTGGTGGAAATGGTACAAGGCAATTCATACCCTCCAGACCCCTCTACCTCCCACACTTCCACCTGTACAATGATATCCTTTCTTATGCCTGATGACCAGTATGAGATAGATTTTCCACAGCGTGCCCCAATATTCATTGCATTTCTTCATAAATGCAGTGGATTTTCCTCTACATAGCATAGTAGCATTTCTTCTAAAATGCTACAGTCAGAATTGTATAACTGGGTGGGATCTCAAGGTTACATACCTTGCAAATATCTAGATTTTGCACAGAAGACCTAGGCTCCAATATGTATGGTTTTGATAAGGTTACAATACTATAAGGTTACACAATTATAGTATTGAAACAGAACTGCAAACAAGGCCTAAGGAATTTTGGTAGCCTCACTGAACATCTTCGAACTGACACTAATTTCTAACTTTTGCATTCTCCATGTAATATCTCCTGATATTTCTATGGTACTCTGGTATTTATTTTGAGCACAAATTGTCATTCCCCTTCTTGTATAATAGTTGTTTACTGTTCTTCTGTCAGAGAACACGTTTTTCCTCATTTAAGCATAATCCTACACATCCATGTCAACTTCTCCAATTTAAGAGGTCATGATGAACTCTAATTCTACCTTACTTGGCTCCATCTCCTATTTATGAAGCAGCTCTTGTTAGCCAGGCACTGTCACATAAGTACTGTATTTGATTCTCAAAACACTCCCACTTTGAAGATATTATTATCCTCATCTAAGAAGCAGAATAAAATAAAGCACAGGGAAGCTAAGCAGTGGACACAAGATTGTCCATCTACTGAGCTCTGAGTCTTCTAATTTCTGCTCATGACAGCATCTGATCTCTCAGACAATATCAGCCCTTCCCCCGAACTTTCTTACTGCAGTAGGCCAGGGATAATGTTCTGTTTCCTATATGTCCACCATGGAGGCAAATATTAAGTAGAATATTTAACCTAGGCTGAAGCACAGAGAATGTCATACATTTTTCAAGTTGAAGGTGAGTGATAATTTCAACAGTCCCCAAACTACATTAGTGAGAAGAAATTGTGACTTCCTCTTTAATACATGATCACAGATATTAAGGCAAGGCAGAAAATGATGAGGGTGGACAGGAGAGCCCAATCGGAGTCTGAAGGGGTGACCATTTCTAAGGGGAGTCAGGAAAAATGTCTTGGCCCAGGATGATACCATCTGGGTTTCCATGAATGATAGGATCAAGTAGGAAGGTGCTAGGGGGAGAGGCATTTTAGACAGATATTGTGCACAGGAGTCCAGAGGGAGGAAGATTGGGGAAAATGTTGTGGTGGACTTATTTTTGTGGTCAGCTTGAGCAGGAGCACCCAGCTAGACTGAGGTGGTGTGGTTCTGGGGGTAGAAGATCCACCTGAGGACTGTTGCCGAAACAACATCAAGGAGAAGAACAGCAGCAGAAGATAGCGGCCGGCTGTTTCCCAGGAGAAGCTCTGTGTGGCTGGTTCTCCCAAAGGGAACTTGGCTGTTCTCATCACCTAAGGAGCTCGAGGCCTTGCGGTCATCAAGGATGGCTGCTGTTGGCTTCAGGGGAGCTCTGGTCTTCATCTCCGCTGTGAGTGTTGGACCCTGGCTCCAGTATAGATTTCTTCAACCTTTTAGTGCAGACACAGACTTACATGGGACATTGCGGTTGACTCCCAGCCCTTGATTGGATCTTTCGGGTCTCCAGTGCATAGATGTTCTACACTCTTCCTGCACTTGGCTTGTGTGTGTGAGTGTTGTAACTTGGACTTGTCCTGTATTAAGTCTGCTCTCTTGCAAACCGTTGACTCCAGAAAAGTAACTACTATAAGAACTGCCCCAAGCACTGCATGAAGGAGCCGGAAATAACTGTTAAAGAAAGAGAGAAGCCTGCATTTCTGTGTATCTGCTGGGTGATCGCATCAAAGGCAAACGAGCCTTGCACTATGAAGTTACGGTTCCTAAAAGTCAGTGAATCGGGCACAAGGTCACAGAGAGAGTCACCAGTGGAGAACCACAACAAAGAAAGAGGTCATCACCTTTTCTCACACTGAGATCTGCTCAGTGGTGGCAGCTTCCCCTTGGAGGGCTGAGAAATTCATGTGGGAAAGAACTCAGCAAGAGCACAAGAGACTCGGCCTCATGAGCTTGCAGGCCGCGACCACGGCCTGGACTGCCGAAGGCATTTCCGCCCGCCCCAGGGGTGGCCTAGACGGACTGCTGAACTTCTGAGACTCCAGAAGTTAAGGGAGAAGGTCGGAGCTCCTCCACACAAGAGGAAACCTTTCAAATGGATGCGCTTCCTCAGAGGAAACTGGATCTCCTCAGTGGACTGGCTCAGCCTGTGCCGGTGATACTCTGCTTCTGCAAAGAAGGATACATTTCTGGGGCCTCTCTTAAATCTGAGGTTTCAGTGATTTACATTAAACGAGAACTGGGCGTGGCTTTTGGGTCTTGTATTTTTTATCTCCCAACATGTTTTAGGAAAAGTTTTATGTTCCTTCCAATTTTCCATTAGTGTCCACTTCTCTGAACTTTCCTGATTGTTGCCTTGTAAGGGAACGCTGTGCTAAACACAGACGGTTGGACGAGTAAACTTGGATTTTGATTGAACGCGTTTCATGTGTAGGTTTAGTAAACACTCCAAGCAGTGCTCATTTTTAAATAATTCCATGTATTCACGCACGTTTTCACAGTTTCCTGGCTTTGGCTTTATGAACTTCTTTAACTCTCATCCAAGCTGTCACTGTCTTGCACTGAGGAGAGTCGCGTCGGGTGAGGCTGGGGTCAGCTCCAGTTCATCCCACCCACACCCTGCTTCCGGCCTCTCTTGGTGACTCAGGGTGCTACAGCATCGCCGCAGTTTTCTGAGGAAGCGGCTCAGACAGCAAAAGCTCAGCTGATCGGGTCTGAGGGTGCACAATCTGTAACAGGGCCTGGCCAGCTTTGAATAAGCAGTTGAAGAATCATTGGTTTTGAAAATCACTTTTAAGCCACTTCAGGCCGTTCATTACACGATCTGGAAGACACAAATTATTTGTCACGTCCCTTACCACACTCTCCACATCCCCCATCAGTCGCTGTGGCAGCTGCGATAGATTTCTTACTATTAACATGCAAAAAAAAAAAAAAAAGAAAAGAAAAGAAAAATCAAGATCTACTTTTCAGGAATGTTGTCCTCTTCTTACACATCTGTGTTCCTGACCTGCAGATTATACCTTGTCAGATATTAAACACTGGCATATCTTCCTCAGTGTCTTATTTGTGGTTCTTTTGACCCTCAAATGAATATTGGGTAAAACTCTCTATTAAGAACTGTAAGGAACTTCAATTACAATTCAAGCGATTATGAACAAATAAACCAAAAAAAAAAAACCAAGCAAATCCCACCCTCCTGGTCACTCCTCTGAGATCTAAAAGATGTTTCTGTGTTTCAGCAACATGGCTACTTCTGTGTCCTGAAAATATCCCGTTTCCCACTTACAATCCTTTATCAGTCTCGTTAGCTTGACTTGGAAGGCCCCCTTTCCCCATTCTCCATCTATGGAAAACTTACTCATTTTCTGAGTGCCAGTTCACATGACAAGGCTTTAGGAAGCCTTCCCTGCCTCACCCAGCTGGGATGAACCCTTCCTTTCTCCAGTTCTTATTTCATTAAATCTTATAAAGTAAGTTGTTTATTACGTCGTGTCTTTCTCCTACCCTGGACCATGACTTTTGAAGACCCAAATCAAGTGGTATTCACATGGGCCAAGTGTACAGGCTCACAGTATGAACTTGACATGTATTTACTGAATGAATAAAATGAATATCAAATGGCATTTTCCCCCTTTTCCTTTTCTTATCAGACATACAAATTTTTTCAGCGTCTTCCTGACAGATATTTCTGTCAGGGAGACAGGAAAACTGTGTCTTCCTGCTTACAATCTGTACCCTCTTTTCTACAAATATTCCATAAAGGGTAAGCAAGCTGCTTCTGTTATAAAACATTTGCCAGGAATTACTAGAAATGGAGTGCACAGTTCACCAGTTCTATTAAATCAAAAGGGTTCCTTTTCTTTTTCAAATTACAATTCAGCATAATCTTTCCTTTCCTTGTTAAGCACTATGGAAAATGCCCACAAACTAGAAATTGCTGAATATCACAGTGACAGGAGAACACCTAGCAGTCTAGCCCCACTCCAGCAGAGTCGCTGGGTGGTGGAGAGAGGAAGCTCTCTGCCCACAGTCAAATAGTAGATTCCTAGCAGCCCGACATAAGGTCAAGATCACTGTCTTTCAGGATGATGCTTTTTCCGATCCTAATGCTTTGTCATATGGTTTGATTTCCAAAACGATGCTTGACACCCCACCTTGCTGTAATTTCTTCAGCTGAGAATTGGAAATGCCAACTGCCTGATGGCCTCAGTCGGCCTGCTGGTCCCGAGACCCTCAGTGAGCAGGTCAGGCCAGCCTCGGTCTCCTGTTACCCTCTTGTTTTTGCCATAGCCTTGTCCAGATCAGACTCCCCTGTCTTCTTACTAACACTGACACGCTCACTGCCACCTCACTCCAGCCTTCAGATCTATGTTTCTGTTCCTGTGTTATCAAGGGAGACATTCCCCCATGCTCTGAATATAATAACACACTTACTACTTACAGCAAACTCACGGGGTCCGCAGCAGTATTCTCCCCATGTGATACGCAGAGAGGCTGAGTCACTTGCTCAAGGCCTGTACTACTTAGTGAACTTGATGGTCTATGTACTAAGGAATGAAAATAGAAGATGAATCCAGGTTCTTGGTCTGAGGACTCTGTGCTCTTACATCCGTTCTATTCTCTCAGGAAGCATCATCGTAGTTTTAGAACTTCTTTTTCTTGAGTATATGTTGGGAAACTAGTTCTTACCCTGGAGTCATTTCCTGGGGCAATTAGACATTGGAAAGTTGGGTCCTCTGGTTTGGAAATTTTTTTCTTGTAAAGAATAGCAAACAGAGTCATGATTTTTGAAAAATCCGTAAATGGGATACTCATATTTCCTCACTAGAAAAATTCACCTTTGGGGTAGAGTACTCCTTGGAAAATTCCAGTGGAGAAAGGAAATTTTCTCAAGGAGTGGTGAGCAATCTCAAAGAAGGACTTTGAAACAGATAAGACGGGCATTTGTTAACCTCTGGTGCTTGTGATGGCGAATGCTAGGCCTCACGAAGACAGTAACTCCAGAACAAATGAGTGTGTTAGTCAGACTTAAGGAGACTTTCACGGAGCAATGGTGTTCTGAGATGGACAAAGATGCTGAAAGGCAGAATAGAATATCCTTGAAGAGGATGTATATTAGTGCTACGTACAAAGATCTCATGGAAAAGACGTTCATTCTTCAGCTGATGAACACCTGTAGGCTTGAGATGGAAAATGTAAGAGAAGAGGAAGAAAAACAAGCATGAAGGACTATGGCTCGAGAATCTCTCCCAGCTCTAGAACTTAATGATGTTGTGCTTAAAGTTACATATTTCACTGATGCTTTCTGGGAGCCTGGATAGGCCCAAATGACCTCAAAGTGCCCCTGAGTGGGTTCTAAACTCTAAAGATCTGTGGTTCTATGACTAAATCAGGCCTCACGAAACAAATGTAAAAGAAGAGAGATTGTGGTTCCCCAGTCGTAAAGGCTATCAGGCTGTGGCCAGTATTCTAGCTGAGGCTGAGGCATGAGATTTTCGAGTATAAGCCTAGAAAGCAAAAGGGTGATGCTCTTGGCCACTTGGGTCCAACGAGGGAGCCTCCAAAGCTTGCGACCATAGGGTCCTCAAGAGCTCCTGCTGTGGGCCTGCTATTCCAGCAGCCCTGGTCATCAGAATGTGGCATAGACCAAGCTTCACAACTCAATCCTTTCTAGAACTTCTGAGGTCCCCAGCACAAAAGTTCTTTCTTAGACACTCCTGGTAAGTAGTTTTTCACACTCTGCCCAAATGCAGCCTGCTCTATCTTTAGAGGACTTTGACTACTGAAAAATATCTTAGGTCAAAGTGGGAGCCAAGGGCTGTCTCCCTGTAACTTTCGTCACTGGTCAAGATCTGCCCTTGGAGACTTCCCTGGGGAAAGCCACTAGGCCTGTAGAGACAGTAGGCAAGGCCTTGATAAATCTGTCCAGGATGAGAGACTCCAGTACTTCTGATGACATGGTTTTTAACTATCTTGCTCTCCTGACCTGTGACTTCTCCAACCCATTAAACAGGAAATGGAACTTGGAAGATAAAAGACATAGGCTTGAGTTGTGTGCTGGCCAACAGTCTGCATTTCATCAACACAGCTGAACTGAAGTTTTTATTTAGGGTAAATAAAATGTTGAACATGGAAAACTTATAAAGGATGAAGTACTGCATAAAAAATTATTGCTACTAGCACTGCTACTACATGTTACCAGTAAAAGTGAAAATTGCTACCGTTAAATCAAGAACATAAGCCAGAAAAAAGACCATAAACCAGTAGTGGCCTAGAGAACAGAACAGGAAAGGCAATTGTGTCTTCCTTTGGAAACTGCATACTGCTCCTGTAGCCGTTGTAATTGGCTGCGTGTCGGAGTTGGTTCAGCCTGACCTTATAGACGGCTACGTACTGCAGCTGTATTACACAGCTGTTGTCAGCCTAGGTTTTCCCAATTTTGTATTATTGTATAATTGAGGAATTTACATTTATTTCTGACATTTTATCTTGTTTGTTGCACCCTGTCTCGAGACTTTTGGACTATGATTCAGCCATCAAAAACAGTGCTTTCCAATCCTGACTTCATGCCAGAATCATCTTGGAAAATTTTTGAGAGTAACTATTTCCTCTAAATCCCAATCTCAAGATTTTGAATCATCTGTTTTAGGGTGGGATGCAGGCAGCTGTGTCTAAAGCAAGCATCTTGAGTGGTTCTTAGCAATCCACGCATCAGGCTTCATCAGCCCAGGTTTAGAAATCTAGGGTGTAACACAACCTTCTGTGTGCAGTTACACATGCACACCTGACTTTTCCAGGGAACGAACTACCTAGATGGTAAAACTATGTCTACATGAAAAGACAGAGAATGACTTATAACTTTCACAGTCTGCTACTGTTATTCTTTCACAAAATATTTCTTCTTCATTTTATAAAACAATGTAGACACAGTAATCTATAGGGAGTGGGGCACATGGAATCTCAGATATGCAGAAACTTCAAAATGCCCAATTACTTTGTTTTATTTTGTTTTGTTTGCTTGTTTTCTTTTTTTATTAGTACATAGTACATATTATTAGTACATAATGGTCATGTTCATCACGGGGAATTTGTACCCTTACGTAAAATATCTTGATTCTTTTTTTTTCCCACTTCCTTTCCCTCCCTTCAACTCTTCTTCTCTGCCCCACTTACAAAAGGTTTCCATGTTTTTCTTTCCATTCTCTCTTTAATCCCCTTTCCCTTCCTTCCCTTCCCCTTCCCTTGTTCCCCTTCTCATTTGAACAAATTCTTTCTACTTCCAAATTTCGATCCTCCATTTTGCTCCTTATACCCTTTCGGTTTCTCACATGAGAGAAACAATGCGCTATTTAACCTTGTGTATCTGATTTATTTCACTTAAAATTATGGTCTTGAGATGCATCCATCTACCTAAAAATGCCTCAAATTTATCCTTCCTTATGGTAGGGTAGTACTCTGTTGTATATAAGTATCACATTTTCCTTGTCCATTCATCTGTTGATGGGCATATGGGCTGTTTCCAAGTTTTAGCTATTATAAATTGTGCTGCTATAAATGCGAATATGCGTATATCACTGCGGTGTGATGCTTTTAACTCTTTCAGTAAGATACCTAGAAGGGGAACAGCTGGGTCGACTGGAACCTCTAGATTAGTTTTTTGAGGAATTTCCATACTGATTTCCACACTGGCTGTACCAATCTACACTCCTACTAACAATGGCAAAGGGTTCCTTTATCCCTACAGCCTGGCCAGCATTTGTTATTGGTTGGTTTCTTGATGATAACTGTGAGATGGAATCTCAGTGTTGTTTTAATTTGCATTTTTTGAATGATCAGTGATGTTGAATAGTTTTTCATACATTTATTTGTTGTTTATACTTCGTCATCTGAGAAGTGTTCATTCATTTCAGATGCCTACAAAATGCCCTATTTCTGTCCCATCACACAGGTCCCTGCTTTTCCACACTAGAAGTGTACAATGTGGCTAACAAAGCATCCAGACACAGAGCTCAGAGAAGTTGACTGAGAAGGTAGGTAAGCTGCAACCTATTTACTATCCTCTATCTAGCCAACACCTCACCTCTTCATTTTACAGGGAAATCCCAGACAGATGAATTTACTTGCCGAGTTTACACTGCCTTTTCTAAAGTGATCTGGAAGAATTATTCCCAGCATAGAAGGAGCCCTAAATCTTCTTTATTCTCTTTCATGATTCATTTATTCAATATGCGCACACTGACAATACTCTATGTGCTAGGCAAGTGTTACAGGGGAATGTTACCGAAAGGGTTGAGACACAACACTGCAGTCCAATAAGATAAAACCTACACGCAAATTACTACCCAAGGTAGGAGGCGTTAGATGCCAAAAAAGGTCAAGGAATGAATCACATAATTGTAATTCTAAGGAAAAAATGTTCTTTTCATCTTTCAGATAAAAAACACCCCACTACTTTACCAAAATAGCAAAATATAAAGAAAATATGCTTCACTAAGTGTATGCCTGTAACTGGGTAGGGTGACGCAGGCCTGTGATCCCTCACTCTGGGGGAGCTGAGGCAGAAGTACTGCAAGTTTGAGCCTAAATTTAGTACTTGAGACCCTGTGTCAAAATTAAAAATTTAAAAAAGGGCTCAGTATGAGGGCCCTGGGCTCAGTCTCCAGTGTGGGAAAATAACTTATGCCTACTTTCATGTGATCCCTTCAAATGTCATTTCCTACAGGGCAGAAGCCCATTATTACTATCTCAGTAACACTTAGCATAATACCGTGCACACCAGGGGACTCACCTCTACTCTCAGCTCAAATCTTCTTAGTCTTAAATTCTGTGCATGTAAGAGCACCATTGTGTTACTGAAGGCCTCTTAAGAAGTCTTAGTTCTGTGATGCCTGGATTTCTTCATATGTGTCTGCGTTAAAAGGCTTTCTCCCACATCAGTAAGGCTAGCTTTCATACACCTCTGAGACAAGGGCCTCCTTGTTACATCAGTCTGCAGCTCACTTCCCCGGCCTATTCAGGTCCTCAGGAGTCCTGCTGCAAGCTCTCGGCTCATTATTCTCAGAACTAGACATTGCAGAAAACAAGATGATTTTTTTTTCCCCCCAGGGTCAGAGCTCAAATCTTCATTGCCTCTGGTGAGATGATAGTCCGTCTGGTTTCCTCCATGTAAATATATAACATGCCCTAAAGAATGTGATAATTAATATATCTGCCTGTCTTATAGAACAGTTGAAAAGCATCTATTTAAACGATGATTCACATTTTCCCTTTCGTCCTGTCTGGAGATTTTTGAGCAGGAATTAAATGAGGGGCTTGATTGCACTACTATTTTAAAGAACCAATTAAAAAGTTCATTAAGTGATGCTGGTGTGTTTTAGTGCAGGCTCTAGAAGTATCACAAGCTGGAAGATATGATTGGATTTGATGGCAGAATTTATTTGTTTACCTTTACAAAATAGCCTTCTGGAGGACAGCTATGTGTCTGTTCTGGAGGCAGGGAGTGAACACTTAATTTCTACAAGGCACTGTCAGGGTATAAAACAGTCAGCCACACCTGTGCATTCAGAGTGCTCACTGTCCAGGCTTTGTGATCATCCCTTTAGAAGAAGAAGACTAGATCTGTGAGTTCACTCAGTCAAAATCACTTGGGCAGGAGTGGCAGAGCATGTCTGTAATCCCAGCACTCTGGGAGGATGAGGCAGAAGGATGGTAAGTTTGAGCCCAGCCTGGGCAGCTTGGCATCTTAGCAAGACCTTGTTCCAAAATTTAAAGAAATATATATTTTTGAATGGCTGCAGATGCAACTCAGAGTGAAAACCCTGGGTTCAGTCCCCAGTGCTCCAAAAACAAAGACAAAACAAAACGACAAGAAGAAGCCCATTTGACCTGAGCTTGGCTGATCCCTTACTTGCTCCCATACTTGAATCATTAGTAAATGAGCTGTAAATGGAGGAAGCACTTGCAGTTCAGACCACCTACACCAGACTGTCTCTGAGAGGTGACCTGGAACATAGATCCTAACTTCTGTCTAAACTTAGTCTTTCAGTCTCCTACGTGACCCCTAATATGGCTTTGATAAAATCCCATTCACGTGAAATAAAGAGTCTGTTTTTGTTGCTTTCAACTAACAGTCCTGAAAAGAGATGATTCCGCCTTTAGAAAAGCTTCTAACAAGAGGATGATTGAAAGATATTCTTTACTTGGCTATTGAGAGATGAGGCTCATGGTATAACTCTCTAACTCACTGCTGTCCAAGAATGAGACGAGTTGCTGCAAAAAAGTAGTAATTTTCCAGTTGCTGGAAAAGTTGGAACTGTCATTTGTCACATGCTCTGGAAGGGATTCCTGGTCCTGGCAGAAGGACTAGAGTCAATCACAAAGTTTAACAAAAAATGCTTTCTCAGAGCTAGAGATCAGTTTTCCTCATCCAGCTATGTGTCTCAACTCGCCATGACTCACTGAAGGCCTTGGGCCGGAAGTCTTGGGCTGAAACCAGTGGGAAGGACTGAGATGAACCCACGTTCTCCATGATACTGAGTTCTGAAATTCAGATCAGTTAGTTACTAGACTGTTTGTAAGGGGAGGTGAGCCTCATTCCCAGTGATCAGTTGGATAATCTCCCCACCGTCATTTTTTCTAATTCTAGGTACTTTCCATTTGGTTCTTTGTACATTCTTAAGAAATACCCTTTTGTAAAAAGAGCAAACTCTTTTCTTTTCCCAGGATTGAAATCTTGAATAGGATAACTTATGAGGTAGCTAATTCATAGACGTGTAGTCCCCAAAGTAAATGAGACGATTCCAAGCTGATTGATCTACGAGGCAGAGGTCCTAAAAGCGTGTTTTCACATTTAGCTCTGAGGGACTGAAATCTGTCAACCAACAAGTGAAGTTAAAGGATCTCTCACGGGCTGCCTTACTGGGTTCCTTGCCGTCTGTTAGCCCAAGTGTCTCTTTAGAGTGCAGACCCACGAGGCCTGGTAAGACTGTCTTGCCCAGCATCGCACCTTGAGTTGGGATCTGTGCTAGAAGGACATCCCACAACACCTCATGCCCTGCTCCTCCTAGCTGTCTCCTGTCACCTTCCTTGTCACCTCCAGCCCTGCCTAGCAGACTGCTACCTTCTCAGGGAGAGTGGAGCTCTGCTCGCACCCCTTGGAAAGGTGTCTGTGACGCTCATGTGTGGGGGAAATTCTCTCTGCGGTTCCTGCTTATGCCCAAACACCCTAGGAATAAATAAAGGCCTCCATTCTGACACTTTTTACTCATACCAAGTATGCACCCTAAAAGAAACGGTTTAAAAATAAAACAGAGATAGGGATTCTCTGCTATTGAAAGAAATTCCTTAACACGTATTACTCCGGTAATAATTTCTCTGACTGATTCCGTGGAAATTTTTTAGAACTATAAACGGGGCCCATGGGAGCCGCTAGTCTAGCTCCCTATTTATTTATTTATCTATTTACTTTTTTGCAAGGGAGATCAGAGTGGAGAAATGTACTTACTTGGTCAGGTTGGCAAACTTTCTGAATTAGAACATGATTGGCCTTTCCTCAGGGGCTTCTTGAGGGCATGAGCATAGATTAGGCAGGTAGGGAATACTAAGTCGTCCTAAACTGTCTTTGAGATTATTAGGCGAGAAATAGATCGTTTCACTCTAGAAATTAATCATGAATCTTAGTTTATGGTGGGCAATTATACATAGAGTATACAATCTACCTGTAGTGGAGCTTTAACTAACAGATTTACAAATTCCCACACATCATTGACAAGGATGAAAGATCTAGGATTGGAATCAGTAGCCCTGATATCTGGGGACCTGTCAGCCTGTTGAGTTAATACTCCACCACGGGTAGATGTACACTAGATATATGGTTGCTCACTTTTGCTGCTCATGGACATTGTACATTGATGTGGGACCTGGGCTTAGTTCCTTGGGATCATTCGGCCTTGTAAAGCTGTGGGAGCACAGAGCCAATCAAATAGTCTGATTCCGTGTGTGTGTGTGTGTGTGTGTGTGTGTGTGTGTGTGTATGCCTGTGTGTTGGAGGAAGGAATCGATTTACATTAGTTTCTGTTTATGAATGAACGATTTGAGCTATGTAAGTACCATGTCACACACATTGGTAGTCACTGACCCTTTCTTCAAATGAAATTTTAATTGAGTCTTCAATGTTTAAAAATAGATAATGTGGAAGTATGGGGTAGGAGCCCTTGAGTTATCTCTAATTGACAATGTCAGGTTTGAAAAGCTCTGAATTCATGACCCAGATCAGCTCTAATAGTTTTTTATCCCAAACTATAGGAGATTTGGAATTGAAAGTATACTATAAACTCTAAATGTAAAAATTACTATGAATCGTATTGAAAAGCAGATTCATTGCAAGTCTCACTTACGTAGTTATATCCTCCTCATAAAAAAAGCCAGCATTCCCTTCAGTGAAAATTCTCTTCCTTGGAGCCCCTCATTACATATTTTCTCAGTGCTGCCCACAATCTTATAATGATTTTCATTTCCGACCCCCAGGAACCTTGCTTGTTTGTCTGGTTTTTAAAACAGGGTCTTTCTATAGTAGTTCAAGCTGTCCCTGAACTAACTTTGTAGCCCAGCCTAAAATCCAACTCGTGGTGATCCTCCTGTCTCAGCCTCCCAAGAGCTGGAATGACAGGAGCATGCCACCATACTTGGCCAGGAAACTTGTGAATAGTCCAAATACCTTCACTGAATTAAAGAGCTTCCAATGCTGTGTACTGTGTTTATCAGTTAGTCTTTGCTGTGTAATACTCGGTGGCCTGAAATAATCGCTTATTGGCTCACAGTTTTCTGGGTTGATTACTGGGACTGGGCTCTGTGGGTGGTCATTCAGATGAGCTTGCCTTGTACAGTCACACGCCAGTGATCAAGCAGCAGCTTGGCTTGGGGCTGACTGGTGTCAGCCAGGCCTGTGTCTCCGGCATCTAGTAGGCTACCTCAGGCCTTCACACTGAGGTGCATCCTTGGTCCTTTTAAAAAATTTTTATTTTGAGACAGGGTCTCTCTAAGTCACTAAGTTGCCCAGGCTGGGCTTGAATGTGCAATCTTCCTGCCTCAGCCTTCCAGAGTGCCGGGATTATAGGTGTGTACTACCAAGCCTGGCAGACTTTGCTTCTTTATGGGAGGAATGGAGAAGTCACATTGCAAAGGTATGTGTGTGGTCATGTTGCAAAGTTGTGTGTGTTCGGGGGTGGGGGAGATTAGTGTGCCCATCTTTGCAGACACATGATTGCTTTAATTATGTCAATGTTTGTTTAAAATTGCATTTGACTTTCTCACTCTTTGATATTTAAACAGGGAATAGTATATAAAAAATGAGGTTTAGGAATCAAAATATATGGAGGTCAAAAAGTGAAAATAGATCCTAGTCCTTCGCTCATGTTTGCTGCTATAAAACCTGATCTCCTGTCCTTATATCTCTCCTGGGTACTCACCTGGCCTCAGTCTCCAACGGTTCTTTTCGGGTCCCAGTTCATCCATGTTCCTGGGACCTGAGACAGCTCTTCTGGGGACTTCCAGCCCACACGATGACGTGGTTGGACCAACGAAGTCCTTAGAAATGAATGAACTTTATGGCTTGCTGACAATTAGACCTACATGATCTCTAAACGAAGTTTGCCACAGGGGGAAAAGTGGCCAGTTTTTATACAAATGTAAAAATGAGATAATGTATCTACTACTGCATATACTTTCTAAAGACCACGGAGGGTTCTGATTAATTAACTTACACCAACTAGCTTCCTAAATGCACTGTGTGATTTGTGATACAAGTATATGCATGTGGTTATGTGTCATAGCAATAGGATCACGTGTGCACGGTTTTGTATATTCAGTCAAGCCACTCTCGGACACAGGCCTCCAGAGGGAACAATACTAGCTGTACCCAACACACGTTAAATGCCAGGCTCTTCTAGAGCTTATACAAGTTGTCTCATTTAAGCTCACATTGAGCCTGTGCAGCAGGTACTATTATACCTTCATTTACATACTAAGTGTGTAAGGTGATTGTAAGTGGCTAAGTGACTTGCCAAAGGCCAAGCTTTTAAGTGGCAGAGCTGGGATTTGAACCCAGGTGGGCAGGCTCGTCAGCTCCTAAGGGTCTTAATCATCATGTTTTACTGTTTCTCAAGGGACATTTGACTTCAGCATATCATGCTTTCTTTTAGCGCAGGTGTGTCTGGTTCCACATATGAACTAAGGGGCTTTTTATAATGACAGTCATCTCTTGATATTCTCAGGTGATTAGCCCTAAAATATCCCACAGACACCAAAACCCTTGAATGCTTAAGTCTCTCTTATCAAATGCCATCATATTTGCATATCACCTGCCTATATCCTCCCATATACTTTAAATCACCTTTAAGTTACATACTATACCTAACATAATAAAAATGCTATGTAAATAGTTGTTATATTGTATTGTTCAGAAGATAATGACAAGGATGTGCATGTTTAGTCAAGACGCAATTTTTTTATTCACAGCATCCGTCTGCAGTTAGTTGAGTCTGCAGATATGGAGGACCAACTGCACAGATGCGCCTTAGAGTCTGGTTCAATCATAGAAATAAAACATGGACAGGAATAAAAAATAATATAGTGCTAAAATAAAAGTGAAAACACACTAAGTGAAATATAGGAGAAGTGCTGTGGGCAGTTGAAGAAGGAAGATATTACTTGCTAAAGAGGTTAGGATCTAGAAAGGGCTCACAAGGAAAGGAAAATCAGATTTGTGCTTGGGCATTTGAGATAATATATGTATATATAGAGTGATCATCTGTGGTCAAATGAACAAAATAGAATGTCTAGACAGCAGTGCTGATTGTGGACTCCGTGGTACTGACCACGACAAAAGGTTATGAGCGAGTTTGTCTTTATATCCTTAACTATAATGTATTTGAAAGTCAACAATCATTAATATGAATTCCACGTGTATATTTGGAAATTATCCATACTCTATAAAATTGGAAATAAGTGTTACTCATCTGTGTCATTGTAGATTATATATTAGATATCATACAGTTGATAAGACACAGCTGTATAGCTAGTAGATGAAATTTCCACTGATAATTCACTAATTGGTGCATTAAATATTGGTCATCTCATTGGAGTTTGAGATATACATTGTGAAGAAAGTCATATTTGCCTAGTTTAGAACTAGTGCTTGAGTAAATCTGATTGTTGACTGTCAAAAGGAGGGGTTCCTTCAAGCCTGGTATTGCCGAGTCATGTAAATGAACATGCTGGTCACTAAGAGAAAGGTTAGCTGGGGACAGCTGTGGCTGCAGAAGGTGGGGCTTCCCTTGGAAGGCAAACAAATCAGAGAAGGAGCCCTGGACTGCAGGTCATTACAGAAACAAAAATAACACTCTAGAAGACCGGCGGGGGTGGGAGGGGGGATGTGAACCAAGAAAGAATCAGATGGAGCACGTGGAAATAACCAAGCACTGTTAATAATTATGGTGCTTTGACATTATATCTGAAACATAACAACTGAAGTCTTTGAAAGCTAAGCTTGGCTTTATCATCATTTTAGGATTAGAGAGGCTGGATTTGGAAGGGGCTTTAGAGAGCTCTTAATCCAACTCATTTCTTCTAATTTTAGAGCAAACAGCTCATCTGGAATCAAAGAAGCAAGTTGCCCAAGGTAGGATAGTAAATTGGGCCAAATAAAGAGAAATACAACATGACCGTTTAGTGTTTTCTTTTAAAAAGAAGTACTTAAGTATTTTCTTGAGATTTTTATTTTTTAAGCCTACAAAGCTATTGACATAAATAACTGGCTTGCTTAACCAACTGCAAAGCAATGCTTACACAGCTGGTTTTTAAAAGAGAAGAAATGACATGATGTTTTCATCTTTTTTTTTTTTTGGAGCTGAATTAAATCCTAGGACAAATGATTAATCATCCACTTAACGATCACCTACTGATGCTCACTATAATCAGGGTTCTTCCAAAACCCACAAAGCCTTAAAGTATTCACAGCACAGTAGATGTTTTAGAACATCACAACCACTACTACTAATATTATTATTAATGCTGCTACTACCACGACTGTATAGAAAGATCTGAAGAAACGTGGGACATTGGAAGAGGGTAGGAATAGCAATGACTTAGCTCTCAGAGAAGTCTTCAGGGAGACGCGTCCCCTGAACTGGCCTTGAAGGGCTACCCAGTTTGTATCCACAGGCATTCTCAGTGTACAGGGGAGGGAGATTTCCTTGTAAGCAAAGACACTAGGTGGCAAAGCGTGAGGTGGGTTCGTGACCACAGAGAGTGAAAGAAGGACAATGGAAAGTTTAAGGAAATATCTCTAATAGGTTATGATTTCTTTTCTTGTTTAGGTGTTCTCATCAGGGTAGAAAACATTTTAAGCATATAAATGTATCTGTATAACCTATCATAATTCACTCCATAAAACTTGAAGAGTATAGATTTCAAAAAATATGATAACCTTTTCATCAGTTAGTGATTTTCTCTACTTCTTTCCATGACTTTTTCCATCACATGGATTTAAAAAAAAAATCATTCCATTCACATTTAATTGGGTTTCTCAAACCTACCTGAAACCTTATGTATGAGATAGGTCCTTCAGGAGAAATTTATATCTAATTACAGGATTAGTTCCAAAAGTGATAAAAATGCACAATGAAAGAGCTGGAGGAGATGGAAGAGAAGCATTTTCTGGATGCTGGTGTGAGGGGCATGGATCTCTTCCTGCTCCAGCACAGGCACCAACCTGTGTGTGTAATCACGGGTGACTTTGATTGGTAAAGATGACTCTTACGGACCTCCTGGCAAGTTGGGGCTATGTTGACATTCAGAGAGCAGTTTGCCTGTTATACATACCATCCCTTCTCCTTTCTTTAGTCCTTCATTTTTATGCCACTCTTGGACCATAGAGTATGTCTAAAACCAGTGCTCCTTAGACTATGAAATGCATAGGAATTATGTGAGAATTGGACTAAAAGGCAGATTTTTTTTTCCATGCTGGGGATGGGACCCGGGACCTCATGTGTGTTAGGCAAGTACTGTACCACTGAACTGCACCCCCCAGCCCCTAAAAGGCAGATTTTGATTTAAATAATCATAGAATGGGCTGGAGATTTTGCCTTTCTAAAAAGCTATGGGGGGGGGGAGTGATGCTGACCTCCTGGTACACAGATAACCCTGGAGAAGCAAAGCCTTAGGGTGTTTATTTTTTCATATCTAAGGTATCTTTTCATTCATTTTGTATGTGTAAAACAGTTTAACCCGTTGACAAACTTTCTCCTGCAAATCTGTATAAATGTTGCTTTATTTACTTTTGTCACTTTATCAATGCCAAAAATACTGAAGCCAATGCAATTTTTATTTCTTTTTGGGTAAGCCACTTTTGCCCCATGGAAGTTCAAAAGGATCTGCTGTTCTTGGTGTTGTTTTGCTTTATTCCTGTGTTTCAAATATTGCAACTTGACGTGTCTGAGAGTGAACTGCTTGCCTCTGATTTTGCCTTGAATGCGGTGGACCTTTTGGCTTGTACACTCAGGTAAATTGCAGCTCAGCAAAGTTTCTGTATTTCTGACCTCAAACATCACCTTTCCATCAGTTATCCTGCTTTTTTCCCGAGGACATTTAATCATTCTTAGGTTGAATCTCTGGCTCCTGCCTTACTTAAATCATTCTCTCTTTTTATTTAATCTCTTTGGACTTTTCTCTACTATCTAGAAAAGATTCTGAAGTTTATAGATGAGTTTTTTTCCCAAGTCATTTCCACTTTTAGTTTTTGCCACTAAAGTGGATATTAATTCTGCTCTTAACCTTTTTAATTTCCTAAAATACTTTTCCATTTTATCCATTTCCCATTGTAGTTATCCTATCATCTCTTCATGTCAGATTCTGTCTTTATTATTTATGTTCTTATTTTAAAAGAGAATACAGCCTTTAAGCTTTTAAAGGATGCCAAAAGCTTCTTTATTATTTTCTTCTGGTTTCTCCAGAAAATCCCATCCAGGAGCCTGCTCCCCCTTTATATCTCCAAGATAAAGTCCCCTTTTCCCTTGCTCTGCAGGGGAAAGGACATTCGTCATTTTGAAAAATGACATCAGCATCTGAATCACACACATCCCTCCTCATTTTTCTCACTGTTTGGAGAATCTCCCATTTTAGGAAGAAATGCTTGCCCACTGCATATAAATTGTAAATACCACACTCAGTTTCTCAGTCTTCCTTACAATCGGGGCACACGGAACAGGCGTGGCTGGTCAGATGGACCTTCTCCAGGCACTGCTAAGACTGGAGATTGGAGGAAGCAGAGCAGATCCGGCCACCTCCAGCTTCCACCAGCAGCTAGGCGGCAGTTTTCAGAGGCAGCGCTAGCGCTCGGTTGGTAGGCCCATCACCACTGGACAAGTCGGACAGTTTCTTTCCTGCCAGACAGTCTCTGAGTTTGTTCTTCAGTGTCCAAATGGATGCTAGAAGCTCCTTGACATCATTTTAATAAGTGTATTTCCTGCTTATCAAATTTATTTGCTGCTTATGTTGTTACAGTCTGATTTATTTACAACTAAAAACCCTGCCTGAAACAATCAATATATTTTAAATAGACCCTGTAGTGGTCTTGTTTTGGGCTCACTTTTGCTCAAATGAGTGATCATCTGATACCTGATCCTGTAGATCCCCCATTTCACTTTGTTTATTACTCAGGTCCTAGTCAAATCCTTCCCCACAGGAGAGCTAGGTGCCATATTCTATTTCTGGCTTAAATCACCATGTCTTCAGGTTTCCATCTTGTGTGGGTCTGTTGGTTGGGGCTAGGATTCTCCAGCTTTGAGAAATCAGAAATATATAAAGGTCTAACAAGAAATGAGTGGTTGCGCAACACTCTTGTTGGGTACAGACCTTTTCCAGAGGCTTAGAGTTTCTTGATGTATCAAATCAAAGGGCTGGGTCTATGGATATCTAGAAGTCATATATATGTGTATACATACAAGTTGACTTGCGGGCGTTGGGGCAGCCTGGGCTGGACCAGAGATAGGGACTGGACTTGCACAGTGCAGGTACCATTGCTGAGGACAGATGTCCCCATGGACTTTGAATAAAGTCAATATCCGGGACAGATAGCTTGCCTGCCTGCCACTCCCTATTGCTTTTCTCTGATTCTTTTCGAATAATCTTCTCTTCCCTAACTTGATCCATTTTTTTCTGGTTCTATTGCCTCTGACGTCATAGGTTCATCTTTTCTTATTTTCTCACATTCTGTGCTAAAGCCACATTGAACTATTTTTAATTCCCTGATCCTACCAGGATATCACAATTCTGTCTTTTCATGAGCTGCCACCTTTGCCTAGAGCACTTCTCATTGCCCTACATTTCTTCACCTAACTAACACCTACTCTTCTTTTACTTCTCATTTTATCTATTGCTTCTTTGAGCAAATCTTGTCTACCTTCCCACTCCCCAGTTCCTACCTGCACCTCCTGCATGCTTCCGTAGCACTCTGACTCATCCTTAACGTATATCACTTTCTATAGTAATGGAATATATCCTTGTTTATATCTTCTCTAGTTGGTAGCAACCCCCTTGGCCATTTCTTATTCCCTGAAGCTTCTCTAATATTTAGTCAAGTACCTGCTTAAGAGTAGGCACTTGAATTATTTGAGAAAGAATAAAAGAGTAATTAAATGTAATTCTTCCCTACTCTAAACACCCATAGCACTTTCAAATACAGTAACTTTATACTTTGCATATTTATATATAGCTTATTAGCTTCTGTATTCTTTTAGAGTAGGATTAATGACTTCTTCAAGTGTTATGTTCAGGAGCTTCTGAATTAATAGGTACTTCAGAAAGGCTCCCTTAAAGCAGTCCCGTGCCGCTGAAAATTCAGTCTCCTAAATTAGTATAGTCTCTCACCCAACCTGGTTCTGGAGATTGAACCCAAGACTATGCATTTTGTAGGTGAGTGCTCTACTATAGAGCTACACCCCCCAGACCTTTTATAAATTTTGTTTTGATACAAGGTCTTGCAAAGTTCCTGAGGCTGGCCTTGAAAACTTCCTGCCTCAATCTCCTGAGTAGCTGTGATTTCAGCCATGAGACACCACACCAGCTACTTTTGAGAGTGAAGTGCAACACTGTTAATAATTAGCCTGACAAAATTGGCACAACTTGGGATGGTTCAGAGCAACTTGAATGAATGGTTACCCTAGTTAGTAAGTAACACTCTTATCACCGATTTATTAATAGATGATTTTTAGACTTTGATTTGGGATTGAAGGTACTGGATCAGGGAGAGATTCTGGCTTTACAGCTACTCTCCAGAAGGACAAGCAGTTTGAAAGATTACGAACTCTTACTTAGATATTAAGCAATGACTTAGTGATACAGACACCTGCCCAGGATTCCTCATCCTTGTTATTATATTCCCCCAGTGAAGGCTGCTTGCTTTTTGATTAGTGGGGCACAGGTAGTGGGAGTCATTGCCATTGAAATATACTTTGGAAGTGTAATAATTAGTCCCCATAAAATAGAAAGAAACAAAATCAGTTCTGTTTCTTCTTACATCTGCCATGGTGATCAAGCATAATCCTTTAAATGTAATCAGAGGTAGGAATGAAATGTCAAAGCCATGTGCTTTAAAGAATTTAATTGGGGATGCAGTCAAAGAAAAGCCCTCAGGGCATTTAGACATCAGTTTGGTAATTCTCATTTCCAGAGCTTGATGTTGGGAAATTATGCATATTCTACTTGGGGAAATCAAAGCTCTTATATATTGACTTTGGGTCAGTTTGTGGTTTAGTAGATCCATTCTTACCAGTAAGTTGATAAGTAAGTAGTCAAATACCATGAGACAACCCTGGGTGGAAGTTTGAGTGGAGATAGGAAAAACAATGTTAAGAATGGTGAATTCCAATCTCAATGCTTCCATTAATTTGTATAGTGCTTACAGTTTCTAATGCAAATTTGGTTCATTATTTTATCTGTTCTGGGCCATAAAGAGACAAAGGAAAGTGGGACAGGGATCCCCATAAAGTAGACAAATGAATGAATGAATGAATCAATCAGTCAATCAATGAGTGAGTGAAGTTAAATGAATAAGACTCAAGGAGAAGAAATCACTTGCCCTGGATCACATCTTTAACATCAGAGTTGAGAGAGGAGTCCAAGCCTCCTGCCTCCAACCCTGAGTACCTTCCATGTGCTGTTAGGTGGTTGAGTGCTTCATGTTGACTACATCTACTTGGAAAACCTAAAAAAATGTGAATAGTCCTATTTGGAATTCACAAATGCTACCAAACTGTTTATATTTTTGTGTAGAAAATTCTGAAGTCTTCCAGTTTTTTCCCTGTTTCTCCATTATGCCATGTGTCATAGGCAGAGAGAGAGAGTTTACAATAACCAAGCTGGCTGAAAGGAAGCTGAATCTTGTAGCCAGAACCTTCTCAGTGCTACAAGTTATGAGCTGCAGCTTGGGGAATTTGGGGAATTTGGAGCTGGAAGAGATCAGGATGAACAGGTGCAATATTAGGATGATATTGGGGAATTTGAAGCTAGAAGAGATCAGGATGGACAGGTGGTTTGGTGCTCCATGAGTCACGCTGACAAGTGAAGTAATACATGTGCCTGATTGGGACTTTGTAAAGTTCAAATGTAAGGTAAAAATACCAGTTCCTGTGGTTCAAACAATCATTTTAAAGATGCAAACATGAATTGTTACCCTAATATCATACATATATTTTTCCCAAGTGTTTTCTTTAAGGTCCAGTCTATCCAGAATCCACTGGGTGCCAGCCCAGTGTCTCAACAGACCCCCCCCCCCCCACTGGAGTAGGTATTATGTGTTACCCTTTGCATGAGCATGAAGCGTGGTCTATTTTTCTCAACATTGCACTCTCAAGCCTAATAAGGTTACTGGGTACAGAGTAGACACTTGTTAGGACAAAAGAGTTGACATGAATTGTCTGCCCTAGTGTGACGGACAATCTCGATTGACAGCTCGATTGGCTTGAGAGACGTGTAACATGCTGGTAAAACACACTTGCGTGTGTGTGGGTGGGTCATGGAGGGAGGGTCTTGGGGACTCTATCTGGTAGCGGACCCCTTCTTTCCTGGTGCTCTTCCCTTAGTCTCTGCTTTCCTGGCTGCATGAATTGAGCAACTTTTTGCAGTTAACGCTCTCTGCCTTACAGCCAGTCAACTATGGATGAAAACATTTGAAGCCATGACTTAAATCAAACTTCTCTTCCTTCAAATTGTGGGTGTCAAGTGTTTCGTTCCAGCAGTTGGAAAGCTAACCAGTATACTTTGTTTTGAACCTCTGAAACTTTGCAGTGGTCATAAACAAAGAGAGATTAAAGCTCTGTCTACCAATATCTCTGCTGTCACAGACTCTTCCCTGTTGTCACATCATACTGTGTGATCACTGAAGGTTTGTCAGCTTTCAGGGGACAGTCACAATTCCTGTCGGGCCCAGGTTCAGAAAGGAGCAGACTGGCGCAGAGGGCTGAGTTGGGAGAGGGCAGAACACAGTTGAGTAATTTGATCTGGCAATGTGGAAAAATTCAAAGCAATGTCTATAGCTATTCACTAAAAACTGGGTAAAACTGCAGGAAACAATAGGTGAGATAAAAGTCATCATTTATCCACACCGATTTGATTCCTCTAAGTCAGTGAAGAAAGTAGGTTGTGGCCCAGCATAGTGGCGTATTCCTACAGTCTTGGCTACTCAGGAGGCTGCGGGCGAAGGGAGGATCATGAGTTCAAGGCTAGTTTGGGGAATTTCATGAGAGCCTGTCTGTGAAGGAGAAGGAAGAAAAGGGGGAGTTGGTAGAGGACGAGGAACGGGAGGAAGAGGAGGAAAAGGAGTAGAGGGGACAAGGAGGAGGAGAGGGAGGAACAGAGAGCCAAGAGGAGGAAAAGGAGGCAGAGGAGTGGGAGAAAAAAGGGAGAGAAAGAGAGAAGGTGGAGTGAGGAAGGGAGGGAAATAAAGTTATGTTGTAGCTCCTTAATCCCAGCCATTCAGCAGGCTGAAGTGGGAGGGTTATGAGTTCAAGGCCAGTTTGAGCAATTTAGTGAGATCCTGTCTAAAAAGGAGAAGAAGAACGATACAGAAAGAAAAGAAAAAAAAAAGGCAAGGAAGGAAGCAAGCAAGATAGGAAGGAAGGGAGGAAAAGAAAGAAAGTAGGTCAAATAAATTTGTTTCTTAAGAAAAGATATAATCCCAATAAAGGAAGAAAAGATTCGTTTAGAAAGCCTGCTGATGTATTTTTTTTTTTAATTCAGGTAATCCTCCCCCCTCCACATTGTACCATGAAGTGTGAAGAACAGAGAGTAAATAAACTTTTTAAAAGTGTCTTCATTATCTTTAATGCCGCATCTACAAAAAGCCCACCACTGACAGTTCACCATACCGAGTTTCACCTCTGTTCAAAGGCTGATGCTATCCGGCTGGGCTCCAGCCCGCAGCATGAAGAGGCTGGTTTGCATCACACACTGGGACTGTGATCTTGGGAAGAGAACGACACTCAACTACAGAACAGGACTGATCAAAGATTAAAACTGCCCCGTGTGCTTAGTTCTTCCTGTTAAGGGTGACTGTATTAGCTTTTCGTCACTATAATAAAATACCTCAGGCAGGATACTCGCAATGCAAAGAGGCTCATTTAGCTCATAGTTTTGGAGGTTTCACAATTCAAGATAGGGCAGCCACAATGGTTTGGCCTCTGGTGAGGGTGGTGGATGTCACGGTGGGAGCAAGGAGTCACATCTCAGTTCAAGAGGGAGAGAAGGAGAGTAGAGGGGGGGAGAGAGGGAGAGAGGAGAGGGAGGGAGAGAGAGAAAGCGAGAGAGACACCAGGCTTGTTCCTTTTATAATGACACTCTTGCAAGAACTATGGAGGAAGAGTAGAGGGTTTTGTGTTATTGGTTTTTTGGGGTGCTGGTGTCTTCTTCCAAAGGTGGTTTATAGGTTCTTTCTGTCCCGCGCAAAGAATTGGTCAAAATGAGTGCAAATGGTAGCAATGTTTTATTTATTAAGGGTAGGAAAAGAAACAGGCTCTGCAGAGAGAGTTTAGGCCAAGTAAAAGCAAGAAAAACAAGTATGGTTTACAGGGTGGACACGCTGCAAGAGAGAACACAGTAGCAGAGCGCTCAGCGCTGACCGTCCTTCTTCTATCTCCCACTCTTCAGGCTGACGTCAGGTCAAGGCCGTCCTGTCCTAAATGGCTGGTGTTCTCACGAGAAGTCCACCGGCGGGCTCTGGGAACTGCTCTGTGCATGCGTCCTGGGATTTTGGGCTTCCTGGGTCAAGTCTGCTTCCGCAGCCAGCTTTGCTGGTGCTCCGGTCTCCCGCCTGAAGAGCTGCCCTAAACCCTTCTCACGGCAGGGTCCCCTCGGATCTCCCACTGGACCTGTGTCTTTAAGGTCCCACTGCCCGAACACCGCCACACCAAAGACCAATCTCCAACACCTGGACCCTTGCGAAACAACCACATCCAAACCATAGCAATGAGCACGGGTCTTTCTAAAAAGAATTTGTTTTGTATAAAGTGGCAAAATAACCATCGCTTTAATTCTGTGTTCCACTCTTACAGCAGAACTATATACTCAGATAACTTACAAAATGTATATATGCAAAATATTAGCTGGCCTAGAATAGTGCAGAGAGAACACGTGGTAGCAAGCGACGAGCATTAGTCCTCTCCCGTCCACTTGCCCTCGCGGCTGCTGCTGCCCTGAGTCATGGTTCAAGGTAACAAGGCCAGTCTCGCGGAGTGGGCACATCCATTGTGTTGTTTTTCTAGCTGGGGTGAAAGACTCACTTGTTTATGAAGTCACTGGGTAACATCTGGTGTTTTAGTGCCAGGTACTCCCTGGCTGGCTGGGAAGGAGAGAGGTACTAACCATATGACTTACTGTGAGAGATCCATGTTGGAGAGGAGTGAGTGTAGTGCATATGAAAGTGCAGTGCAATGGGATAATCAAGTATGTGCCTTCCTTAGAAAATACAGAAATTGTTTTTGTATCACTAGAGGGGGTATGGAAGGAATAGACAGCAGGGAGGAGCTTCCCCCAGAGGGAGCTGGCAGGACAATCTGAATTTGTTATATGGGCCTGGGAGTCCTTTAGGTTCAGTATGAGGAGGAAACTAAATGAGAAAGAGCCCAGAGGCAGGAAATAAAGGAAGGTTGTGTGTGTGTGTGTGTGTGTGTGTGTGTGTGTGTGTGGTTTGTGTGGTGGAGGAGGTATGTGGAGGCAGACTCTATAGTTGGATAAGCCCATTAGCATTTGATCATGGCATGTGAAAAAGGCAGCTAGAGAGTTCGCCCAGCATTTGGCTGATATTATGAAACCTTTACAAATTGCAGAATATACTGTGGCATACTGTGGCATACTGTGCCCTTGGGAAGCTGGATTTTATCACTGGGTGGAATGCAGTGTCAAGTTGAAAAGTTGGAGAACATTAAATACAAGAACCAAATTGTACCAGTAAAGAAATTGAGAACATGGAGGAAGTGATTTGTAGGGAAGTTGCACAGCAATTTCAGAGCAAGGCAGGAACTATTAACCTTTCCTCCTTTGCCCTCCCCAGGGAAGCCTTTGTGTTGCTTCCAAAAGGCCTCCTCTGATTCTTCTCCCTTCCCTTTGGCCTGTTTGTATCCAGATTTCATCTCCTGATGAAAGTAAACACCTAGTCCATACACATGCTCCATCTTCCTTTGCTTTTGCAAAGGAATAACTAAAAGAAAAAACCCAAATATCTCAATGCATACGATGGTCAAGGCAGGCAGTATGTTAAAGACAAACCTCCGGTAAAGTAAGACAAGTTACCCAGCAGAAAGTTCTCACTACGGTCCTAAACACAGAGTGACAAGACCACTGTGTAAGGGCAAGGAATTAGGTTGGGGGTGGCAGTCAGGATAGGAGGAGCTCTCAGAATTTAAGAGTAGCCTGAAGAGATTGAGTAAGAGTTGCCAGGTGGATGGAGAGGGAAGAAGCTCCTGAGAGAGAGGAACCTGGGCAAAGGCAAATAAGCATAGAGGTGCTAAGATGTTCTTGGAAGCCAGGTGAGGTGGTAACATGCCTGTAATCTCAGCATTCTGGGAGGCTGAGGCAGAAGGATAGCAAGTTCAGACTGGGCAATTTAGTGATTTAGTGAGACTTTCTCAAAAACATTACAAAGCGATAGGGATATGCTCAGTGTGAAAGCCCTGGGTTCCACGGCCAGCACTGAATAAAGTAAGTCAGTGAGTAAGCTGTATTTGGGAAATGACTACAATTTCAACTGGCTGGAGGGTGGGGATATATAAGAGCCTGGAGGAAATGAACCTGAAGGATCAAAGAGCTGCCAAATCACGAAGGCCCTGTGTTGCACACAGTATTGAGTTTGGCCTAATGGGTTATAAACTGGGGAGGGGCAACGTCACACTGGGTCTACTCTCTCATCTTCCAAGGCTCTCTCGCTTTTGCTGTTTCTCCAGGAGCTTCTTCATTGTGTTTGCTCTGGGCCAGTTACAGCAGGTCATGAATTCCCCACAATAGAGTGTTGAAACTGGGACCAGATCGTCACTCGGCACCGAGGAAAATGCAGGAGCCAGGCTGCCTGGGCTCAGAGTGGAACCTCAGGCTACCCAAGTACTAACTTTTGAGCAAGCCACTCAATTTCCCCTGGCTTTAGTTTCCTTATGGACTAACTAGACAGATGATGCTAACCTCCAAAGGTGTGTGAGGGTTATGTGAATTGCATGTAGGAAATTCTTAGAATACTGCCTGACAAATTATAGGCTCTCAAAAAAAAAAAAACCAAAAAACAAAACTTAAGTATGAGCTACACTGAGGCCTCTGGATACAAGACTCTAGTGGATGTAAGGGAACAGAGGGATCGTAGCCCAGCCTAAAACTCCTTGTGATGTCACCGGATCAATGAAAATGCTGCCCTTCAGATGACCACCTCACTGGAGTTCTTTTATTCTCTCAAGTGGTACACCAGTATTTCTTTTAGCACTGTGCCTGTGAATTTACACAGACTCCCCTGCTGGTTCAATATCCTGCGCACAGCAAGCTTTAATAGGATGCTGAGAGAAGCAAGAGTACAGAAGAAACCAGAACAGCCGAGGATGAAGGTTTTGGTTTGGGTTAGCACGTGGACGGCCCTGCCTGTGGTTCACCAAGCATCCAGTTTATGACTTTGTCACTCCCACTTCTGATGAGCGCATCGCTAGTTGAAATTTACCTTTTGCGATCAACTTTGTATAATGCTCATGCTAACACCATGTCTGCCCAAGCAATTCATAAATGCATCAGGAGAATCACAGTGACCTTCTCTAGCACATCTATGCAACAGTTTCAAAATAATTAGCAGCATTCTGGATCCAACACAGCTCTCCTATAACGTGTATGATGGAGGAAATGAATGACTCTAATCATACCTTATTACATTTTATTAATCCTCATTAGAACTCTATTATTCTTTAAGAGTGGGTTACTGAAAAAGAAAGAAAGAAAAAGAAATGGTGGTCAAGTCCCCGTTATAGTTGGTGAGTATCTGGTGAATCCATTCTTACTGTGTGTGATACCAGGATTTTTTCCTACTAAATAATAGTACTCAGGATGTGGGTTTGCTGAAATGTTTAACAGTGAGCGAATTGAGTCATAATAGGATCCGATCTTTTCAAAATCTTAGAACAAAATTCCTTTAGGAGCACATATTTCCTATTTTAAACCATGTTAGTTGTAAAGAGAAATATATTTCACTATTATGTAGAACGGGAAGATACTCCAAACTTACCTCTCTGCTGCTATATTCTTATTTTCGAACATATCAATGAGAAAATGAAGAGTAAGAAAGTAATTTGAACCCAGAAACGTCTGTGTTTAGACTCTATTCAAGAGGTGCTGAATAAATGCGTCCAATAACATGCAGTTTTTACAGTTATTTCCTTAATTCTTGGTCAAAAGAATTTCACCAAAATCTACCCTCGACAGGCATGAATGGGAGGAATCCTGCAAGTGGGGAGACCATACACGGGTGGGGAAAGACTATGGGGTCGATCAGTTGGCTGACCTGGCTTGAGGGAAGCGAGTTCAGATCTTGTTCAGTTATTTTATGTTGGGCTGGAAGTCATACTGAGTTTTTGCCTCGAATGTAAAAGGGCTACAATTATTCCAATCCGGCTCACTGGAAGACGTAATAGGTGGGCGGAAAGGTGCTTTTATGATGTGGTGAGGCCAGGGATTATTCTTTTGGATACTAACAGGATAGAAACACAAGAAAGGGAGCTCCAGGTCTGGCAAGGCCTTCGAGGCAACAACTCCTAGATATGGTAAATGGTGGTTCTCACTCTTGCTCACATTCACAAATGTCAAAAGAAAAATATCCAACTCAAACCTTCCAAGAACAGGCTTGTCTTTATTCAAACCAGTTCGTCCAGTTAGCACACTTTTTTTTTTTTTTAAAGTTATAAGCACAGAGCAAGCTTTCTGGGTTCCTGGGCAGGGGTTCATTTCTGTGAGCGCAGGGCAGAGGAAGTTACCCTGAAGCGACTAATTATCACTGCTTCGCAGGGCTCCCCGTCAACCAAAACCTTCCAGGAACTGGCTCTGGGGCCAGGGGAAGCAGGAGATCAGCGAGTGGGCAGCGTGGCCAGCTGACTCCTAACCTGGTTCCCTGCTGGGGCTTTGGGGGAGTCAGGACTCCGGCTGGAGGCCGGCCGACAGGTCCTGCTTCCAGATCCGTCGAGCGTGCGACCCCGCACAAGTCCCTTTTTTCTCCTGCGGGCCTCAGTGTTCCCGCGTGTGAAGTGAATGGGCTGGAAGTTGGTGTTTGCCAGTTCTAGCCTCCTGCAAGTTTTGAGTCTCGCAGGGAAGCCAGGGCGGGGCTGGCGAGGAGGGTCTGAGCTGGGGATTTCGAGGCAGGATCTCGGCCGCTCCGGCTCAGCCCCCTCGCTCGGCGCCTCCCTTGCAGAGGCCAGTTCCTCGGCGCTCCAGCAGCCCCTCGAGTCGGCCGCTTCCTCCTCGCCCCCTTCCTCTTCCTCCAGTGCAGCAGAAGCCTCCACACCTCCTCCCCCCCTCCTCGCGCGAGCTCCCCGCGCTCCCGCCCTTCCCCGGGAGCTGCGGAGCCCTCGGGGCGCCCACCGCGTGGCCGCGCGGCCGCCGCCCCGGGCGCCCCCTCCCCCGCCGGCGAGCGCGGCGCGGCGCCCCCGGGCACACGCCTTCCATACCTTACATGGACAAATGCGTGCAGGCAAAGTCAGGAATTCAGGCCCCTGACGTCAGCCTCCAGCGCTCAGGGCACCGCACGGGAGACCGAGGGGAGGGGGTGGGGACGGTGGGGAGGAAGGAGGGGAAGGCACCAACCAGCAGCCGCTCCAGCCCTGCCGAAGTTTCACTTTTTGTCTGTGGGTTCGCTCCCGGGCCCCACGCGAGCTTTCCCGGGATAAGTAGCTTTAGCGAGCGGGCAGAGCCGGGCGCCGCAAGGTAAGGGCCGGCCGCTCCGCAGGGCGCGGGGCGCGGGGCGCGGGGCCGTGCAGGACGCGGGGCCGGGCCGTCCGGGGCTGGGGACAATGGCAGGGGGAGTGCCCGGGCGCCTCCTCCCCCGCCCTGCCTCCGCCTCCGCCGCCGCCGCCGCCGCTGCCCCGTCCGCCTCCTCCCGAGGTATCGTTGCAAACCCTCCTTCCCCCAACCTCCGCCCGCGGGCGCCGCGGGAACCCCCGGCCCTCCCCGGGCGCGAGCGCCTCCGGGGGCGGCCGCGCGGGGTGCAGCGCGCCCTGCCTCGGCCGCCGGGCCCGCGGTGCGGAAGTGGCGGCCGCAGCCCGATCACGGGGTGCACGCCGTGGGGGAGGGGCCGGCTGCGGGCGCTGCCCGGCGGCCGGCCGGGGTCGGAGAGTTTCTCGCGCGCCCCCGGCCCGGCTGGAGCTGGGCGCCCGGGGGCGGGGCCACGCCTAGGCGCTGCGGCTTTCGCGGAATCGCGGTTGTCGCGCGGCGGAAAGGGCCTGGAGACCCCGCCGTCCGCGTCCTCCGTTCTGCGGCGAGGGCGGCGGAGGCCTAGCGACCGGGGGTCTTCCCGGAGTCATTCATTCGAGGCCAGCCGTGATTGAGCTAGATGGCCCGGGACTCCTAGTTCCCTTTCGGAAGCATTTCTGAGACCCCGCCGCGTGACAGGCTCTGTGCCCCGCGCGCCGGGCCCGGACCTTGCGCCCAGGGCGCGCTGAGGGGACCCGCAGGGCCACGCCTGACCCCAACTCGGAAGTGGAAATGCATGGATAAAGTTTTAAACGGGCGGTTCCGGGGAAAGAATTTGAATTTTGGGGCCCTGGCAGGGACCAGAAATAACTCGTCTAGGGAGCTGTGCTTGGTCAGGGCTTTGGGAGGGTGGGAGTTTCCTGAAGCCAGCCCTGAAGCCAGCTAATGCTGTGGAAGGTCATCTGAACTGCAGACGGAAGACTAAATGACGGGTGGGCAGTAAAGGGCCAGCCGGGAATGGTAGTGTGTTGGGGCTTGAGGTCTGGGATCGCGGACAGAACATGAAATGAGAATCAGTGGAATTGCGTCTAGTCTAGTACTTGGACAGCCTGTCTTTGGGACCCCAGAGTCCTAAAGGAACTGCAAAATCTCTCTAGCTTCCCTTCCTTCGGGACCGCCCCCCCAACACCCCAAGCACATTAGGGGTCTTCTCGGAGCTGTTTTTCATACCAGACTCAACCTTATTTTCCGTCTCCTTTCTCTTCGGCCCCCTCCCCCTTTGCTAAAAGTCTTTCCTCTCCAGTAAAACTCATTCTCACAAAGGTGTTAGTGACTGAATGGTTTCTCTCTCTCTGCACGTGTGCATTTTAAGAAAGCCTTCAAGGGGAGGAAGGGAGAGTGGATAGGGGCCTTTTTAGAAAGTGCTAACTCTTTCTCTCTCATCCTCACCGCCCTCACTCTTAGAAACCAGGTAACAAAAGCGGTCCCCGGAAGGAAGGTGAGAATGCCAACCCTAGAGCCTACAGCGAATAATGGTGGGCTGAGCTAGGGGAGCAGAACACCCAGGAGAGAGGGTTCTCTCTTCCCCATCAGAAACCTCTTCCTTGCAAGGCTTTTGCCAGCATCAGGGGCAGTGAAAGAGATTGCGAATCCTGCATTTAATCTTTGCAAAGTAGGCCCAACTCCAAGCCCGAAGCCTTTAGGGGTGGGATTAACCATCTGATGGTGGGGTACAGTGACCAGGTGGTCCCCTAGGGTCCGGCTCCCTGTAAGTAGCATGAGCCTATTCGGTTGTCCCTGGGACAGGCTGGGACTGAGTAGGACCCTTCCTGGAGTGACACATTCTAGTGGAGAAGCGATCCCTGGAGCAGGTAGACATTTCCAGGTGGTGAAAGGTGGGAGAAGAGACTTGATTATGGAGGGCTTTAAAAATGCCAGGCTATAAAGTTTGGTTATAATTTGAAATTATCCTTCAAGGGTTTCGAACAGGCCAGGACCTGATTTAAAGGGCAATATTGGCATTGGGAAACTTCCTGTTACCCAGTTCCGGTGAGAGGTGATGACCTGGCCGAGGAATATCATCACTGGGTGTTTGTTCATTTGCTTGATACAGGTTACTGAGGATTATGCATCACTGGCAACTAGGAAAATTTCATAGCAAGCTCATGTTTTTGTTGAGATGAATTGATTGTATTAAATCTGCTTTAAAACACTTTTTTTCATGTTTTAATATCACTGAAATCCGGTTGTCTTATAATAACAGATGTGTCACACATGAACAGTTTTTTTCTTTCTAAATTGGTAATGACACATCTTACAGTCGGTGGTTTAAATTTGATAAAATTTGTTAATCATGTCCTTTGTGAATGTACTATAGTACTTTATACTAACCACTTTTCCATCAGATATTCCATTTGAATCTCAGATATCCTTTGAGAATTAAGCCTGGTGACACTGTGCTCTCCATTTTAACCCTTGCCCAAGGTTACACAGCTCATTAGGGATGTACTCAGAATTACAAATCCAGCTTTGATTCTTGATGGTAACTGGTGTGGGCTAATTGGGAAGGGGAGGTCAGAAAGGATTTGCTTTCAGAAAGATGGCTAAGGTGTGGGAATCATGAAGGGTTTTGGCTAAGGACAGTGTAGCTTGTGAGGGCTGGGAAGTCCCCTTATGCCAGAAATTTGCTGCATTAGATAGAAGAAGGCTAGGGAGATAGAAACTGGCAGGGCAAACCAGAGGTTGGAGATGCAGCTGTTTTGCACAGAAAAAAGGGCAGTGCACAGAGCGCATACATTCGAGAGTAGGCCGGATTAGGCCCTAGGAGTACAGAGATAAGGAGGGCCTGGTCCTTGTGTTGGATATGTGCATGGGGGGTGTCAGTGCAGTAAGTGATGTTAAGGTGTGTGTTGGCCACCCCGCCCCTGAGATTGTCAGCCTCGGGGAAGCCATTGAAGACTGCATGCTGTGTGAACTGAATCTCTAGGCCTAGGTAGGTTTGGCCCACGTGTGAGAACAGGTGAGAGAGATCTGGTAGGCACAGTAGTAGCATATGCAGATGTTGGGAAGAAGGTAATTTAGTCTCTAGGCTGGTCTTCCCATGCACTCAGCTCCACCTCCAGCCCTTTATTGTTTACTTTCAGCTAGGATCTCGCTAAGTTATATGGGCTGTTCGTGGACTCCCAATCCCTCAGTCTCAGCCTCCCGAGTAACTGAGTCTCTAGGATGACAGCTGTGTGGCTCTGTACCCAGCTGGGTTGTGTTGTAGGTGGCCAGCATGTAGAGGGCTGTGGGAAGTGGAGGAAAAGGTGAACATTTATTTTTCTTTTGCTAAGTAAGGTTTAAATTTTCCTCATAGACTGTCAGGACTGTTAACTGGGGCTCTGGATCCATCTCTTTGGGATTAAGCATTTAGTGGTCATGCAGGAAGCATAGTAACACTCAGTAACTAGATGAGTGAACCTGAGACTTTGACCCAGGGCAGTCATTGGGCCCTCAGAGCTGTGTATGTGCATTGCTGGGTGGGGACTCGTCCTGGAATATGGCTTTGGAGCTCTCCACTTTGCTGAAAGAAACTTCGTAGGCAAAACTTGCTGAAGGTGAGGAAGAGGGGGGTGTACTGACTGTGTACAGGAAGCTAGGATCTGGTGGAGATGCATGTCTCGAAGATGCATGTGAGACTCCACATGATGGGGGAGGGAAGGGTGGGAGGAAGGAATGGAAGTGTGTTGTGAGAGATTCTAGCTGCCCACAGGCGTGGAGGAAGTGGCTGTTACATTCCTAATTTGGACCACAGAAACGAGACGGCAGGAGGTGGCTGGCTGAGGGCTAATGGCCTTACTGCTTAGAAGCTGCTAAGCCATAAAGTTGAGGCTAGGAAATGTTTATTTTCCTCTCAATTTTTCTTACTAACAGAATTTTAGACATTTTTTGAGTGGTTACCATATGCTTGTTATTGCCATATTGATTCATGAGAGTAGGTTTTATGACTGGTATGATGTGGGTGTGGTTTGGTCCCCAAAGGTTCATGTGTTGAAGGCTTGGTCCCCAAGCTGTGATGTGATGTGAGACAGGAGTGGGGGCCTAGTATGTGGTTCTTAGGTCTGCAAGGCCTGACCCTGGAAGGGATTAAGGCAGCTGCCAGGAATTCTGAGTTACTTCTAAGAGCAGGTTGTTATGGAAGAGAGGAAGAGCAAGCCTGACCTGAGTCATTGTTACTTCCTGTCTGGTTGTGTGATCTCTCTCATTCTTGTGTGTGTTCCCACCATTTTGGGGCCTTCACCAAAGCCAAGCTGACACTCACACTGGGCCCTCTAACCAACAGAACTGTGAGCTGAATAAATCTCTTTTCTTTATGAAGCTCCCTAGCTTCAGTTATTAAGTTCTAATAGTGGAATATGGACTAATATGATGATTATTAGTCTCATTTTGCAGATGAAAAAAATGAGTTTGGTGAATAAAGTTACATAACCGAGTGACATGGCTGCGTTTGAGCTCTTGCCCAATCTATAGCTTCTTTACTATTTTCTATGTCCTTGAGCAGGAAAAGTTCGAACCATTGTTGTTCTCCAGCAGTGTTCTGGGATTTAATTCAACTCACATGCACTGGGACTTGGTGGGATCGCGGTTGATGATTTACCTGGGTGAGCAGGCTTCTGAGTTCTGCACAAGTGCCGTCCCAGCTCCTCTGCCTCCTTTGGGATGCTCCACGCCCACTTCCGGTTTACCTTTGGGCATCTCTCTCTAAAGCTACTTGGAGACCACCCGACCTCTCTGCAAATCATTTTCCCCTCTTCACAGTGCCCCCTTCCCATCCTCTTTCGGGGCAGTGAAATAAGGGATAGAAATCCTGATCTCAGTCGTTACCCTTGATCATACAGCTCCTGCAGCAGGGGTAGGTGTCCTTTGGAGTTGACTCAGATCCCACCCGTTGGATCCTGCCCTTCTCTGGGTCACACTGATCCCTTCCTCCAAGAACGCTTTCTGGCTCTGGACTCAGGGATCAGCTACAGTCCTCCCGTCACCTACCTGCCTGGGATGGGTCCTTTGCATTTTGATGACTCACTTACAAGGCTATGAATGAGCCACTTATTCTCTGGGTAGAGGAGACAGACCCCAGGAATGCCACCTGGCAAAATGAGTAGAACCTTGATTTGCTTTGAACGCCTCTCATCTATGGTGCCCTGAAGATGTTTATTAGCTATTTGCGAAGTGAATGAGCAGTGTTTATTGGCATAAGCAAGAATTACCACTCCACCTTATATATTTGCTTTCCTTTTCTCCCTCTGCTTTATCTTTTAAAATTTTTATTGATTTATTTGTTTTGAGATGGTGTGGTTGCCCAGACTGGCCTCAGCTTGCTCTCTTCCTGCTTCAGCATCCTGAGTAGCAGAGACTACAGGGATGTACCACCAGGGTGTCGCCTGGCCTCCCCTCTACTTCAAAGTAAACTGCTGGAGGATTACAAGGATATTCAGCTCCTTCATGGTCCTATTCTCTGTGGCCAGAAGAGTGCCTGGCACATGGTAGGGAGTCAGGACAAATTTGCTACGTGGAGATGGGGCGTGACAGTTCACTGTTCCCACAGGTCAGCCGTCTTGGGGGGGGGAGGGGATTGCTCTTACTGCCCTGAACCTCGGGCCTCTGGAGACCTAGGCCTGGTAGCTGCCAAGGTGACACTGGACAGTCCTGTGAGCTGGGTGAGGATGGAGGCCTGGGAGTGCGGTGTTGGGGGCTGCTGGATTAGCTCCGCTGCGGATAACTGTGGGTGTGGCTGCACTTTCATCTTTTCCTCCTGTGACCAGCTAGTTGGATCGTCCTTGAACAGCCTGTTTTCTTCATCCCGGTCTTTACTTTTGCTGTTTCCTCTACCTGGAGTTCCCAGCCTCTCGGTCTCTGCCTGTTGTAAAGCTGTGCTCCTTTAAGATAAAGGTCAAAAATCTATCATGGACTGTGAAGCAGTTTGCAGTCTTCTTAGCCCTTCTACTCAACATATATGTGTGCTCACATGCACCTCAGTCTCTTGTGTTACAGTCAGTACTTGTGTACTGAGTGAGGACCATGTACCGGCAGGGATGCTGGGTGTTAGCTTACAAGCAAAACCAAGACAAGCTGCCGCGAGTCTCTTTACTCTAGTGAAGGAGAGAGAGGCGAGGGCTAATGGAAACGCCGAGACGAGAGTGACCAGCACCCCGGGAGAATGGCTGAGTGCTCCTGGAACAGAAGATGTCTGGGTTGGGTTTTGAGGGGTTCTGCTGGTAGACTGGGGAGAAGGGCTTTACAGGAAGAGGGACCACCTGAGGCCTAGGCGTGTTCTGGGAACGTACAAGTGTGTTTGGAGACCTTCGGGAGAGACGCTGGTAGCTGGAGCTACAGGCGGGAAGAGGTGTGGAGGGAAGGGCTTTCATTACCGTTTGAGCCAAGGAGGGCCTTGCCCTTCTGTGTGTCGCGGAGCTTTGGTGGCAGAGTGATGGCAGGTCAAGAACAGAGTCAGAGACCCCGCCGAAGAGGCTGCTGAAATGTTCCAGGACAGGGAGCCGAGTTCTATCGCAAGAGCAGAGATGACAGAGGGAAAAGCGGATTCCAGAAGCTCTTGCCTGTTGGAATCATGCGGAGTAGCTTAGTTCCTGCTCTTGTCCTTCCTATTATTGGCTACCTTATCAGTCTTGTCTGGAAAAAATGATTTTATGGACAGCAAAGGATGCGGTCAGTAGAAACTCCAAGACAGAGGCCAGTTCCTGCCTCACAAGTGTGGGCTGGGACCGCGGCAGTCAGAATGACCCTGCCTTTCATCGTGCAGAACAGGAAGCTGAGGTCCTGCGAGAGGAACAGACTCGTTCGGTCCCACTCTGCCCTCATCATCAGGCCAGTCGTCTTTCCAAGGTGTTTCTATTCTCAGCTTCTGCTGTACGGGACACATTCCCTCCTCCTTCCCCTGGGCGGCTTTGCTTTGGACAATTCGGGGACTGGATATAACTTGGAGATCATTGTGTCTCAGGCTTGAACATTTCACTTTATACTCTGAAAACAGTTTGGTTTCGATGGTTCAGTGTGTGCATTGTGCGTGTGTGTATGTGTGTGAGTGTGTGTGGTTTGGGGATTTTATTTGTGTTACTGCTGTCAAGGCCTGCACTCATTTACTAGAACCCAGCTACTGGATCTGTGTTAGCGCCAAGGTTCTTATATGTAACAGCGCTCTGCCCCTATTCCTGCTGTTTTCTTTTAGTAGTTACTTATTTTTGCTTGCCTAGAAGTTTTTGAAGCCAGCGGTTTTAGACACATTACAAGGCAGAACCTCTTGTCTTTTCTTTCCCTTTTAAACCGGCTCACACCACCCGTCATGCAGAAGCCATTAGTATTTCAAAGCCTCCATCACACTTTTTATGTGGCAAATGTATTTTACAATCATTTTTATTACTTGATTCTCAGTTACACTCAAGGGATGGGTAGGCAAGAGCGGTCTTGCCTCAGACAGGGTGGGCAAGGGTTTGGGGTAAGGAAACCTTTCCCCTGGGGTCAGGGCCACAAACGGCAGGGAGAGAATTGGATTCCTATGTCCCAAACTCCTGTCCTTCTCCTTCTTCAGTTCTGCAAAGGAGGTGAGATAATCGATGTGAATGTCAGCCGCAAGCCCTATACTCAGGCAAGAAACTTACCGTTTCCTTAGTGCTAATGTAGTGGCATTGGCTGCCGGTTGGGTTTAAGGCTTTGGAAGGCAGGACTGAGACTCAGCTATGTGATGGCACAGACCGAAGGTCTGGGCTTCACCATGTCATTATTTTGGCAGTATCGTCAGCAGTGGTTTTTGGTGTAGGGAACATGAAGACGCGTGTTTGAGCCCCCCTTAAACTCTGTGATCTTAGGTAAGTTCTGGCACATGACTGAGTGTCAGTTACCTTCCAGCAGATATCCTGTGATACATCACAGTGCACTTTGAAAACCAGACAAATCCCTGTGACTGTGCCTGGTAAACAGTAATATACTGTGTTCACGTGACCAGGTGGCACCCAGATGCCACCCAGATCGCCGTTTCTGGATGCCCAGTGTGGCATCTACCACACAGTTGATGATGCCCTTCCCTGCTGCTGGGGACCGTGGGATTTAGGTGTAGACAACTCCAGGGTCATGTCCTTGCTGGGCCATAATACAGGAGGCTCCCCTGAGAGGGCCACAGGCTCTATTTTACCTCCCCAAGTTCTCATCTCAGGCCTCTTATTAATGAGGGTGCCTTGTTTGAAAGTAGTGTGCTCCAGAGGTGGGGTGAGAGGCTCAGACATTCAGCGGCATTTCCTGTCTCTGTAGCAGGGTACGCTGTCACCTGAGAATGGCTGCACAGTGTCCCTTCCTCTTCCATGAGCACCCCACTCTATCTGGGTTTTATCCATGTGCAGTTCACATCTTCTCTTCCTGTGGGATTCTCTTCCATAGCAGCAGTGGCTGTACGGTGGCCTTGCCTCCAGGCAGGACAGCCCCCCATAGGCCAGAGGGAAAGCCAGTCTGAGGGGTCTTCCTTGGAAATGTGTGTGGGAGCCTTTTACAGAGCAGGTCAGCGTGAGGATCAGGACAGGCCAGCATCACTGACTTTAAAGAAATGGCTTGGGCTCCCTGTCCTGCCATCCTCAGTGTGCGCCCCGCTTCTTCAGTAGCTGTGTCCACACTCCTTAGATCCTCAGGCCAGCGACTGGCAGCTTAGCTGCAGCCTTGCAGTGGCTTCTGGGGTGGAGGTTCTTCCCCTGTGAGGGGAACATTGCTGTGGACTGATGGAGTAAGAGGCCTTGACATTATGTTTTGAGGTGCTGAGGATTGAACCTCACTAGGCACATGCTCTGCTACTGAGCTAATCTCCCAATCCCTCAGCATCTTTAGGACAACTTTTTTTTTTTTTTTTTTTTGTATGTTAAAGGATTTCTTTGGTGTACACTGTTCTGGGAGACTGAGGCAGGCGAGAGGATTGCAAGTTTGAGTTCCACTTGGGCAACTAGTGAGACCCTGTTTCAAAAAAAAAAAAAACAAATTAGAACTTGGGATGTAGCGTGAGTTCAAACTCTAGTACTGAAAAAAATGTTTGAAGCAGCAGTCCCTACTGCGCAAGTAGAATGATCACACTTTCTGATTGGCCTGGGACAGCCCCAGTTTATGCCTGGCTGTGGTAGCAGCTATCAGTGCCCCACTTCACTCTCACAAGCGTTCTGAGTAGGAGGATAAATTGCCATGTGGTCACCTTCCTCACAGGTGTGTCTTGAGTGAGGCAGTGTACGTGATGTACATAAGGCCAGGAACTAAATTTAGGGCTCAGCCGGCATTTACTATCTTTATTAAAGGAGGTACTAGGTGCTCAAGAAGTGTTTGTTGAATGGACTACATTTATAAAAGTAAAGCTTCAGGATGTGTACAGGTGGTGTCCGGATCGTAGGCCCTTATTTAATGAGTGGTATTGGAAACTTGTTGCTGTGTATCTAGAGTAGAAGAAAGAGCCATGAGGGGGATATGGGTGAAGCCCAGTGGGTTATGTGGGCCTGCTGCTCACAGAAGCTTGTTAGATTTGCTGGGGCCTGGCTGAGACATGGAAGGACAAGAAGGCTTAGGCCAAGGTGAGATGGGCAGGTAAAATTGCTCTGGTTTCCACTAGTTAAAAAATAGAATCGATTCTGCGTGTGTGTGTGTACTTTTGCTGGGTCCCTGAATCTATTAATTTCCGTGCAGTGCCCTGTCTTGATAATGATTTCTAACTATGGAAGTCCAAGGCTGCACGGAAATCAGTGCCAGAAAGTAATCAGAGTCACCCAAACTAATTCTAATGGATTCCCACTGAAAATGGGTCTTGTTTAGTTCCCAGCAAGAAAGCATCTTGGTTGGCACCTGGAGCGCCTGTCTTGCTGGAATGGAAACTAATCATTTTCAGGAACTGTAGTACGGAGTTGCCACCCAGAGGGCGGGATGTTCCCTGAGTCATGGGAAAGGTAAACTCTGACCAGACAGGTAAGTAGCAGCATTTTTTTTTTTTTTTATTGAGGTGAAAGATAGGTCACCATTCCAGTAGCTGGTCATTTCCACGTGGAAGTCTGCTTGCCTATACCCTAGAAGCTTCAGTTGGAGGATATGCGTAGTGACAGTGGGAAAGGAGGCCCTGAAGATACATGTGTGCATCAGTTTGACACATCTATAATCGTTCATCTGACAGCAGGTGTCAGATACACCTGTGAGTGAAGAGTGAAGCATAGCTGGGGTTTGGGGCATCAGAGCACTAATGCTCTGTGATCTCCGCTGCTGGGAGATGATATTAGTAATCTGGACAGTATGTTAAAGTTATGATGGCTCTGACTGGATCCCGACAAGCTGTGGGGACGTGGGGAAACTTCACGGAGGCTCACTCCTTTGCGCGTTGAAGAATGAGTGGGAATTTGGAAGGCTGGTGGAGGAGAGAATATTTAGATGGGAGAAATAACAGGGGCAGAGAGATGGGAGGTAAGAAAGTAGCACGACACCTCGGCAAACTGGAGTTAGGAGGGTGGATTGCAAAGCAGAGGCCGGGGGACGGGCGAGAAAGGCCTGTTGTGACTGCACTTCGAAAGGACCATCAGCAGGCCGATGAGCTAGGTGGATGGAAGGGGAGGGATCTGGGGACAGCGAGGGGTAATGCAAAAGCCTGGGGCAAAGCTGAATTAGACCTGAGGCAGTGGACCTGGGAGACATTCACAGGCGGAATCATATTTGCTCCCCATTCTTATGTTACATAAGGAGAAATCCAGGCCCTGAGCTGGTGACACCTGTGAAGCCCACACCCTGGTCCCAGTGTAACCCTGGGTCTTGTCCTCTGCCCAGCGTCTCAGGAGGGTGGCAGAAGGCATGGTTGCAGGAAGAACCATTTGTTAAGATACTCTTTTTGTATGGTAAGAGTATAACATGAAACCTTTTTATTTGTTTTTGGAGACAGCATCTCACTGTGTAGTACCGGCCTGCCTTGAACTTTTAATCTTCCTGCCTCAGCCTCCTCAGTGCTGGGTTGCAGGTGGGTGCTGAAACCTTTCCTGGCTTGAAACCTTTTGATTCTGAACAGCAGTGAGTCTCTTTGGAAATACCGAGTTTCTAATCGTTGAAGATGCTCAAGCAGTTGCTGCTGGTGGAATTGTTACAGTGAACATTCAGGCTTTGGTTGAAGACTGCTGTGGAAGGTCTAGCAGTCATGACTTATTTTTTCTTTAAACAGCTGGAGAAAGATGCCACTTAGAGCAGTCTTATCTGGAGGTCCTCTATCCATTTGGCTTCTCAGGATCATTTTAGTCAAATTGGACTAAAGGCAGAGGCAGAGAGAGGGAGAGCTGAAGATGCAGAGTTGGGCCCTGAGAACGGTGGGTCGCAGTTCATGTGGCCTTGGGAGGGAACAGCTATTTCAATGACAGTTAATGGACACTCACACACTCCCAGGGAGATCTTTGTGGCCCAGGCCAGCTTGTATGATCCTGAAGAAAGTGGAGCCTGCCAATAAAGTGCGGCACTTTCCATGCAGTGTGGCACTTACAGGACTTTAGAGTCAACCAGGTGTTTCCCTACAAATTATACTGAAACCATCCTAGGGGGGCGGGTAATTGCCATTATCCAATTTTCGCTGCTAGGACCTTGAGCCTGGGAAAGGTGAAATGACCTGCCCGGCACCCACGCTAGTTGATGTTGGGCCAGGATTTCATTTCTCTGTTAGCGCAATACCAAATTCTTTCTGTTCAGGATTCTGAGTTGGGCTCTAGCTTTTGTTCATGTTCCTATTCTCAGCAACCATTGCAGGTACTGGTAAGTGGTTAAAATTTAATAAATGTAGAGTGAACATGTGAAGGAATGATTAATATAAATGTAGCAATGAAGAACTACTTGCATTTGAAGAATATCTTTATGAATAACAAGCTGAGTGCTTCTGAACATTAGACTGTTATCAAAAGGCAATGAGAAGGAACTCCTTTGAAACACATTTACTGAAACACTAAACAACAAACATCAAAGTCTTTTTACCTGAGTACTTCTCTTTGATCTAGTACATGGCCATAATCCTAATCTTAATTGCCCCAAAGTACATGTCTTCTTTCTTGTATGTGTAGGATGTTTCTTTTCACTTAATATTATTATATGAGAAACTCTTTATTTTGATTTTATATTTTTTATGTGACGAAAGATTTGTTAAAGTTGATAAGTCCTGGTGTTACCATTACCCACACTAGGATAGATTTCACTTTAAAAAGTCCAATGCAATTCGTTATGTTAGGAGATGTAGTATTAGACAACAATGAACAGGTAGCTTTTATTTCCCCCTCACTATGTCCTAAAGGTAATTATTTCTTTGGCACCTCAACTTTGCTTTGCCCTTTTTTCTCTTGTGTGTTGTGGTTATCTCTCCAGGGATGCAGTAGAACTGTGTGGGTGGTTTAGGAGTCACAGGGTTGAGGACTCAAATGATGGTTTGGTGGCTCATGAGCTGTATAATCTTACACTGGCTACCTCGTCCCCAGAACCTCTGGTCCCTCCCTTGGAGAGGGGATAAGAGCGCCATTCATGGCACATGATCGTGGAAGGAATTCTGTGATGAGTGTGGTAAAGCACCAGCGTCTGCCACATAGTGGCACTGGAAGATAGCCCTGGCCTTTCTCTGTCTTAGCCCACCAGTCATAGCAAGCCTTCAATAAATTTTTATCAATCGACTGCATATGTTTGTTTTTTTTTTTTTGACTGCATATGTTTTTAAAGTTTTTTTTTTTTTTCAGAGGAGACTTATGAGCACACACGTCCCACCTATTACTTTTCACCCCAGTTACTGTTCAGCTTCCAGAAAGAGGACTGATGGGTGAAGTCATTTGCAATATATGACTCAACTTGTTTCCCTCTATCTTCACCAGGATTTAATTTTGTAACTTGCATTTGTTTTTGCTAAATTAATATGTAAGAAGTGGTATTTCGTTATTGGTTTAATTTGCATTTAGTTGGAAAGTGAAAAAATTCCCAAGTAGTGGCTTAGAGTTTGTATTTCTCCGTATGTCATTTGTCAAACGGCAAGGTTTCCAAATGGTCTAGGCTGGAGAAGCGTGGTGAGAAAGGGCTAAACGTGATGAGTGTTTTGAGTGGCCTAAGCTTTCTTCTGCATTCATTTATTCTTTTATTTATTCGTAGTGTGTATCTACTACAGGCTGGGCTGTGTTCTTGCACACCACGAAACAACATGTACATGGAATAGAGTCAGCGATTTCCAACCCGGTCTCTCATTTCGCATGTATGGTAGCTGAGGGCCAAAAAAATGAGGGTACTTACCGGGGGTCGTACAGCTTGTTTAGTGGCAGAGCCAACACTTTACTTGAACAGTAATGATTTAAAATGGGCTACTGTATCAGTAGACTTTTACACCATGGAGACATCCTGGAATTTCAGTTTTGTGATGTTAAACAAGTGTCCCAACTGTGCCTCCAGTGAGGAAACAGAGTCCTGCTTTTTGATTCAGGATACATGTAGTCCTGTGGTTCTTCAGTCTTCTTTTGTGTGGTCTCCTCCTAGACCTCCTCGGTGCTTTAATTCTCTTCCAATTTTTGGGGGGGGTGCAGACGGAGGTGCTGGGGATCGGACTCAGAGCCTTGTGCTTGCCGGGGAAGTGTTCTACGACTTGAGCTAAATCCCCAACCCCAGTTCGCTTTTATCCTTAAATGAACAAACTTAATATTGAAACAGCAGTTTAGGCCAATTGTCTGGACATGTTTTTGGTAAATGGGAGGGACAGATGACATATTTCCCTAACAGATAAAATAGTCAATTTAGATTTAATAAGGCAGTTATCTTCAGGTAATAAAAATTCAACTAACTTGCCATAACTATCTTGTTTAAAGTCAATTAAGAGCCTCACATTCCTCACTTGCTGGGTAAAATTTAATAGAACTCCAGTTAAGCATTTATTGCTTATTTAATTCAAAATTAAGTTAATCACCATAGTTAGTAACAACCACTGAGTATTTAATTAAGATTCGGCAAACTATCTTATTAAGTCTAAATTAGATACAGATAGGTCTTGTTTAGCCTCATCTGTTTGCACACACCACACCCCCATCACTCACCCCAAAGGGTGGCTTTCCTTCTCTGACCTGTCATCTTCATTTTCTTTAGGTTGACACCAAACTTGGGCAAAAGAGGAGGAGAAGAGGCAGGAATCTGTCATGTTATGGGAATTTTTGATGGTAATACTATATAGGTATGGTTGCCTGCCTGAAAAACTTTTCTATTCTGGTTCGTTCCATTCTGTTCCACTCCACTCCACTCCATTCCATTTTCCAAGAATTATTACCTGGATTCTTTACATGAGCCATCTTTTAAACAGTGAAGGAGAAACAGAGGAGGTAATATTGACATTTTTGGTTTCATTTTCTCATCCACAGGAGAAGATTGGGTTGAGTTCATTCATGTGGCCTGCAGTGTGTCGGGTCCTCTGCTGAGTGGTGTGGAGAACACTATGATTCACACAAGATCCCTGCTTCTAAGTAGTACACGCAGTATACCATGAGAACTGCTGTGTAGGAGCATGGCGTACCCTTGAAATGCTGTGATCCTGTGAGGCCACGTAGCTAGGTGAGCTTGCAAAGGTCTAGTTAAGCAAAGTGAAGTGGATCTCTTTACCATAGAACTGATTTTTCCATGGATAACAGCAATATTTATTATTCATTAAGTGATTTTTAAATACCTACTGTATATCTTATTTACTGCAAAATAAAATCAAGTTTTCCAGACACAAGCTAACAGTTCGTTCTAGGAACTCAGTTTGTTGGCATAACCAATCTTCACTGTGAGCTTCTTATCCTACACTCTGAGAAAACACATACTTCTGATCTGGGGTTCATCATCTATTCTCTGTGCACACACCTGACCCCTGAGCTCCTCAGTAATTATTCGTTTGTAAAGAACCTGCATCAGTGGCTTCTTATTCATCCGAGGCTGGATGTAGACTACCATGGATGTTTACTGGATTCTTTCGTGAACTAATGCATACTGTAACCTCCCAAGAGGTTTGTTTCCCAAGATTATTTGCTCATACCACCCCTGCATTTCTTCCTGCCCTTCTTTCCAGCTCCATTTTTGGGCTTAGAAATGCGGTATGCTTTGAGAAGAGCTGCAGTAGGCCGGGTGTCCTGTCTGCCAGCCTCGCGTGGCTGAGGAAGGTATGCAGACATTTACGCTAGTAACGATGGTACAGAACCAGAGTTCTCCCTGGGTTCAAAAGTGTGCGGAGAGGGAGGTTTCTGACACAGGGACCCAGGGATGAGGTGCTCATGTGAAGTCGGGGCAGGATATCTCCATGGAAGAAGGACAGGCCTGTGGAGGGGGACTGTGTGTGTACAGAGTGGCCTGGAGGGTAGCCAAAGAGTCACCAGGAACAGATTACGGTAACATTCTGACGTCACAGACACCACCACCGACACACTGACACAACAGACCTGCGTGAGCCTGGAGAGGTGAGGCGCAGAGGGCTATCTGGTGCGGAACTTGCTACTTTCACTTTTGTTGCAACTGAGTGCCCATCCTCAGCACTGATCATTGATTCCCTTCTGTAAGACATTCTGGCACACTGTCTGGGGCAGAGCCTCTGCCTTGTGAATCTGTCTTTCTTCAGCGTATCTTGGCTGCTTCATGGGTGCTTCATCCCAGCAGGTCTCGTTTGAGGTACCACATCTCCTGCCTGTCCTTCCTCCCCAGTTTCCCTTATTCTCGTGGGTCACCTGTGTCTTCATTTTTCATTCTTAACCTCTGTATTCTCTTTTACATCTAAGCCAAAATACCCTTTCGTAATGTTCTTTTATATACTTCATTTAAAATAATGCTGTGTTCTCTCTCCAGTAGCAATGAGCAGATGGGATGTGCTAGATGAGATGGAAGATCATCTACAAATCTGGTCTGCCATATCTTGGGCTGTGTTCTTCTAGAGTTTCTCAGCAATATCCACCTGTTTTCCCTATTTGTATGGTGAGGGGCACAGGCAAAGAGGCATGAAAATCTGGTTTTATTTCTGACTCCATTTTTAGCCATGAGTTTTCCCCTAACTGAGACTCAGTGTATTCATCTGTGAAGTGTTAGTATTAGAGTGGATGTACTATTAGGACACTCTCAAATGGAAACTCCTTCTGGATCCATTTTCTTTGCATTGCCTGTTACTTCTTTGACCTGTTTGCTTCTCCTTTGCCACCGGAGTTATCACTTCTATACTCTCACTGCTGTAGGTCTTTTTGTCTTCTTGTTCAGTTGGATAGCTCCTCCTTCATTATCTCTTTTTCCCTTTCTGGCTCTGTCTAGGAATGGTATCTACCTGGAAGTCTTCCAGAGACAAATGGCTGCAGCAGTGGGGCAGGTGGAGAGGTTGTGAATCGGGCTATCTACAAAGCTTTCCAAGGGTCTACGTGTTCTCCAGAATTATTCTTTCTTGAATAATTCAGAATCATTGTTTCTTCACTTATTCTTCTGCTCAATGAGTGAGATCAAGTCTTGCTCTCTAGGACCACATAGTGGAGTTGAAAAGCTTACTGGAGTCCTTTCTTGTTGACAGCCCATGAAAGCCATCATTGATGAGGTACATTGTGATTCGGCGGGGCGGTGGCGGGGGGAAATTTTTCCTTTGTAGAATGGGGCAAGACACTGCTAGGTTCTTGATATGGAGTCCTGAGAATCTCGCACAACCAGTCACATGCAGAGTGGAAGCTTATTTCGTATACTTTGAAAAGTCAGCCTCAGTGTTTAATTTTGCCATCTACCCAAACAGACCCTTCAGGGATGGAAATGTCAGCAGGCAGCCATCAGTTGGTGGACTGGAGGGGATAATGTGGGCTAGCGGTGCGAGTTTTCTAGAATAAGGTGCTAGGGAGGGCGGGGCACAGTCCAGGGGTGCATTTAGTTGTGGAGAGCCCTTGGTATTGACGGTGATTTGGTTTTGCTCCAGTGGAGATTTTCAGAATTTAAAAATTTGCTCTTCTGTTTCCTCATCTTTGTATTCAACATAATACCCATCTTTCAGCCTTTATGGTTAGCTTTTGGATTTATCTAGGTACATAGGCCTACTTTGAAAATTCCAGAAATTTTTGAAGGCTTTAATATAAACAAATAGAGCATAAGACCATGGACTCTGGGGATCCACAGCCTGGACTTGCATCTTGGCATTGCATTACACCTTGATGTGTTACAAGTCTCTTTGGGTCTTAGTTGCCTTATCCATAAAGTATGAATAAGAAAATTCATACTAAAATTCAATACTAAATTATTCTCTTGTTGTGAGGAATAAATTAGTTAATACATGGAAAGCCTAACATTTGATAAGTGTTTATTATACACAGTCACCATTGCCATTGTTACGTTATCTTTACTGAGTCACAAAGTGGTGGTTTGGAAAAAGTATTAGAGGCCATCTAGATGGTAGCTTTCTTATTGTTGTCTTTGAAAATAAACTTTTATTTTTGGAATAATTTCAGGTGTACGGAAAAATCTTGAAGGTTGGACAGAAAATTTCTGTACACCTCACCCCGAGCGTTCCTCATTTTTTGCATCTTGCACTATTGTGGTACATTTGTCAAAATTCAGAACTGACATTGGTATGCTTCTGTGAACTACACTCTAGACTACTTAAAATTCACCAGTTCTTCCATCTATTTCCGGTTTCTGTTCTAAGATCCAGTCCAGAGACCCATTTAAAGTGGCCTTAACCCTTTCATTTTCTCCACTGGTCAGAGACGTCACTGTGGGAAAGACTATTCTAACCTGTAATGTTGAACCAGTGAACTGGAGTGGCTGATGTGGAAGGGGGTGGGACCCGCTTTTCTTCCTGTCCCTGCCTTTTTTTCCTCCATGAAGGGGCTTTGACAAAGCAGGGCTTAAAAATATGGTACCACCTCCCTGTTTTTAGGGAGGAGACTGAGGCTACTCAAAATGGAATGACAATGCTAGAGGAAGCCGGACTTCTTAGAGAAGATCATGAAAGGATCTTGGAGATCCTGATGCTGATTCTGTTGTTGAATAAATGAGCAATAATCAAGAACTCCCAGAAATCTGGGTTTGAATCTGAGCTCTTCCGCTGTTATCCTTATCCATTAAGTGAGTGCAGTGATCAGCAATATCTTACAGTACTTTACAGGTACTCAGAAAATGCCATCGTGTTACTTCATGAAATTGAGTCAAAGTGTTCATATTTAACATGGCCTAGAACGTAGTAGGTCATCAACAGATGTTTGAAAAAGGAAGCCTTGGAAATTAGGGAACTTTGTCTTTAGCCCTCACTTCAGGAAAACTGGGAGAAGTGGATGCACAACAAAGCCTAGTCATTCATAAGGGAGTCTGTGACGCTCGAGAGTGGGACCAGTGTTGGAGTTTTCGATAAGCAGGATATACTGTCTGTTTTTATTCTTGGAGGCTTTTATCATACAATACTACATTATGTTGTAGTCTGACTTTCACACAAATTGGATCCCAAAACTTCTTACAGGAATTAAAAATACAAACTCGTGGGCAGTATGTGTTTTATAAATTACAGAAAACAGAAGTGTAAAGACATGGCATAGTGAGTATAGTGCAGCCTGCGACGGCACCGATACCGGGGGAAAGCATGCAGGAGGCAGCCAGGGAAGAGAGGCGCAGAGCTGAGCTGGGAAGCAGGGAGGCAGCAGGTGCAGCCCATCCTCCCTGTGGGTGAGCTGGGAGGGACAGCTCCGGCGGGTGGGGCAGCTGGGAGGAGCTGAGGGCCACAAAGGGCAGAACCCCAGTGGGCAGCCCTCTGTGTGTCTTCCTTCTGCTGTTTATGGTCTTGCCCAATGGGACCGACTGACTTTGGGACCTCCATCCCCTTGCTTCCTCCCACTCTCGGGTCTGTCTCAGCATTTCCTCAGTTTGGATTACCATCCTCACCATCATCACCTCATTGAATCCAAGTTGGTTGTCCTTCAGCCCTAAGCAGGAAGCAGTCCCTTCCTCTATGATGTCCATGGCCCTTTTTCTGTACGGCTGCTTGACAGAGAGCACTTTCCACAGTCTATTGGGGTTATCAGTTTGCCTCTCTTTTTGGCTTTAAAGCTTCCTTAGAACATTCACTCCTCCTGGAATTTGGTGGGGATTTAATGTACATTTATTGAATGGATGTGTGGTTGGATGGACGGCTTTGACATTGCCCCCACTAGACTCAAGCTTAGCTCAACTTGCTTTTTTCTACGTCTCCCAGTCCCCACACTGAGAAGGCTCCATTCACTCACTCATTCATTCATTCGTTCATTCCACAGCAGAGTTCAGGTGCAGTGTCAAAGTTATAGTGAATGGTCCATGTATTGATAGTCGGCACAGAGAAAATAGTTCCCTTTGGGTTGTGTTTTCATACTTGTAAGCTTTATCTGGAGTTTTTTTTATTTTTCTTTTGCCACATATATACCAAGCAGGAAATGATTTGTCTTCAGGTCTCTCTGGCATACAAAGCAGACGTTCATTCAGGTGGGTTTGTGCTGGAGGGATTGCTGGATTTAGACCCTGTTTCTTAGACTATAGAACAGTTCTTTACTGACTTGCCTCAGGGATAAACCCCCTTTCTTCTTTTTTAAAAGATAGCATTCATGGCAAGTTTCCTTGCTCACGACTTGTCTCTTGTAATCTGGTGACAGCGTGTGTACCGCTGAGGTGGTAAATGGAAAAAAGCGGTGCAGCGGAGTAAGCTGTCTGTGTCTTGGGGCCTCCTGTATTAATCACGGGAGGAAGCGTCAGACGTGACTCTATGAGCTAGCTGGCTGACTTAAGTTCACGCCAGATCAGAGTCAGAGTGGCAAGGTCAGGAGTTTGAAGAGGCATTGGGGGCTCAGAGTGGTGGAGCTGGAAGGATCGGAGGAGCATCAGTGTCTGCCTGGCAGGTTTGCCTGGCTCTGTCCGGAGGCTCCGTGTGGCAGGACTGGCCAGCCCATGAATTTGCATTTGCAACCAGCTCACAACTGCTGCCCGGGCTGATGAGAGCCAGAGATCTAGTCCAGCTGCTGGCTCCCCACTCCCTCTCCTCCTTTCTTAAAGTAAATAAATGGGGAAATGAGACTTACAAGATTGGTGGAAAGGACTTGCCTAGAGTCCTGCAGCCTGCCGGGTCAGCTAAGAAGCATCCCCCAGGTCCGGACGCACGGACTGCCACACATTGCAACGCGCTGTCATCCGGAAACAGCATTAGTGCTTCCGAGTGGTAGCTGGGTTTTCTGCCTTTGCCTGATCTGGTCATAATTTTAAAGTCTTTAATTTGGCTCTCTTGTACTAATTTTTTGTTGTTGTCATTCGGTTACCCTGCATTTATTGACAACTGCCGTGTGCTCGAAATTGCGTTTGGACTACATGTCTGTAGCACTGTTACTCTAAGAGGATAAGCTGGAGTACTCAGATCTTGAGTAATTGCTTCTTTACTTTCTTACCTGCAAACAAAGGCAGTCTCACCTTCTAGGGCTGCAGGTAAAGCCCTAGCTATATACCTGGCTTTGGTGTGCACACTATAAATTTGGCTTTTATTACAGTCACTATTAAAGATATGGCTCCACTGTCTTATATGCAAGGGGTTTCCTAGGCTATGCAACAGGATGAAATCAGTGAGATTTAGTGGAACAAACGCGAGGTTTAGGATTAGCATCAAGCCTTGGGATCAAGCCTCAGCTCTGTCACTTGTTAGCTGTATGGTCTTGAATAAGTCACTGGGCCTCTCTGAGATGTTATTTGAAGTAGGTCGATTTAGATTAGGCAGTAGGAGAGTAGTAGGAAGCAAGAAGCAGGATGGAAATGAAGTGGAAGTTGAAATCTGCTTAGCAGGTGCTAAATTTCAGGAAGCCAGAGCCCCTACTTGGAGAGAGAGCTGGTTGAAGCGGGTAGATGCTAGCTTGGAACAGTGTTGGGGAATTAGCTAGGGCCGTGGTGTGTGCTTTGGACTGGGATCATGAGGCAGATTCTTATTCTGTCTGGGTCGAGATTAAAGAACTTGGCCTTGGGATAAAGTGCTTCATGGTGATAAAAAATATTCCAGGGAAGCGCACAGTGTTCATATTCCAGAAAATGGAGAAGAATGATGAGTGGAGAGATGTGGCTGCCCAGAGAATTCCCAAAAGTCTTCCTGAAGGAGGGCTTTGATGGCTGCCCTACCTGAGGCAGGACAGAGACACAGGGAGAATGTCTCTGCACCATGCGTCGTGTTTGAGAGCCCATGGGAAGGGTGCCACGTGTTGGCCCACTAGGTGCACGTTCTTACTCCTTCCTGTCCATAGAGCGTCTTGCACAGGGCGGTCTGGCAGGTCTGGAGACTAACATGGCAGCATGCTTGGTTCAAAAGGCCAGAAGAGTGAGGCTGTTGTGGTTGTGGCTGAGATGGGGGTCAGGGCTCTGAAGGAGTTTTCTCTGGGCACTCTTGTCGCTGAGTAGCCGGCAGTGTTGAGACCTCAGGTGTTTGGCTCATTTCACAGATGGGGAGAGCGTGGCACACTGGGAGCGTGGCCGCAGTGAAGGGTAGCACGTGTCCCTAAGCCAGGCGCCTCTGGCCACTTTCGGTCCTTGCCTCTTTTCTCTCTCTGGCAGTCCTAGCTCCCCTCCCACTCAGCCCAATGGCCCATGTTTCTCCATCCACCTCTTTTCTCCGTTTTCTAGGGACCATCGTAGGGCCTTGGCTGGTCACTGGCTACTGTTTGCTTTTCCAAGGCCTTGGAAATCACCCTGTCTTCAGATCGCAACTCAAGACAATACAGTTTCATTCTCCCAGTGTCTTCTGCCCACTCTGTGCAGCTGCTCTTCCTCGGACAGAGTGAAACCCCCAGCAGGCATTTACCTCTGTGATTTCATTGACTTTGTGCCACACTGTTGGTTTGTCCCAGCGAGATGTTCAGCTTTTTGCAAGAGGAGATTCACAGCCGACTTGGGGAGCACTAAGAATACTTTATTGACTCTGTACTTCCTGTCTGCTGTTCCAGGGACTGGGGACGGATGAATAAAGTATTATTTGGCTATCTAGGAGGTTGTGGTCAGTGCAGGAAACAGACATGCAAACTACACTGGGCCAGCGGGTGAGGAATGGTGACACGGATATCTGTGTAGAATAGGAGGAAGAAGTGTGCCAGCAGCAGGGTGGTAGAGAGTCCATTGACATTGGGGGTGGGTGCAGCCGTGGACATGGGGCATGTTAGCAGAGAGACGGAGAGAGGCTGCAAGCATCCGTGTGGGGCCTACTCAGCCCCAGTCCTCCAATTCCCTCTCCCAGAAGCATGCTGCCCCTGCGGCTGTCGAGTTTACTACCCTGAGGTGGTACAGTGAGTCTTCCCTTCTTTGCGCTGACTCTGCCTTCTCGGCGGAGCCTCTGTCTGGCTCCCCTGTGCAGGTCCGATGGGCAGCGCTCCATCGTAGCTCCGGCCTCCTCACAGGCCCCTGTGCTCAGCCTCAGACCCACCTAGGGGCTCGGAGGGAGGGCCGTCCACATCCTCCCTCCCTTGCTTCCTTGTGATTCTGGAGCCCTCCCTCCCTTGTGTCTGGGGCACGCTTGTTTGCCCGGTACATTTTCTGTACTTAACATTTTCTTCTCTTGCTCTCATATTTCCATTTAAAGCCCTCTTGAGAGGTCTGAGTGTCTCCAGCCAGCGGCATTCCTTCGAGTTTACTGGAACCCCTTTTCTTAGGAAGCCAGCCATGAGTGGGCGTCGGCAGAGCCTCTCTGATGCCTCTTGTGTCCTCTATGACTGTGACCACCAACGGCGGGGAGAGACATCGGACTGTGTCTCGCCTCACAGCGAGTGAGCCTGCCAGCTAGTGTTAGCCTCCCTCAAGGGAGACTTGTTCTTGATTCTCCTCGTCCGCCTTTGGTCCTTTGCAGAGAGTGGCACTTGGAGGTCTTGTTCTCTGCCTGCCTTCTGTGCCTCGCGGTCAGAATTCCTGGTGCAGTGGCAGAGAGGGTTGGTTGAGTCCGCTTGTAGCAGGAAGTCAGAGTGGCCCTTTAGCGATGCTTGGACAATAAGAATGTGTCGATTTGGTTTACTGACTCATTTTATTTTCAGACACAAATACACGCATATCCTTGTCAGAAGACAATTGAGGTGAACCTTTTTTTGTTTTTTTAGATGAGGTTTCACTATGCAGTTCAGGATAGCCTCGAACTCACAGAGATCCTCCTGCCTTGGCCTCCCGAGTGCTGAGATGCCAGGCGTGCACCATCACACTCTTGCTCTAGCTCCTCTGAGTGTGTGGCTGGTCCATCTGCTGCCTGCCCGCCGGGCAGTCCGTGGTTCCCAGCTGGCCGAGGGCCCTGCCCCTTTGTTTCTGTCTGGAAGATGCCTGCTCATTCCTCAAAACGAAGCACAGATATCTTGTTCTTCCTCCTTCGTGAGTCTCAACTAACTCCCTCAGGAAGAACTGAAGGCAAAAACTAACCTAAGTTTTATGTGAGGAATTTTTGTGTAGTAAGAGGACAACATGCTCCCATTAGAAACTATTACAAAATTCTGAACTATATAAAGAAAAAAAAAAGAGTCACTTTTAAATTCACTTTTTAGAAACAAAACTATTTGTGTTTTTAAGTTCTTTCGTGAGTACTTCCTTTTTATTAATGTTTTATGCATTTGCCTTGTTCTAGCTTGAAATCTTAAACTGGTATGTACTAGTTTATGTGTCACCAGGTTACCCAGCAACAGAGCTTGAGCGCTTTCTCAATACACCAAGAAGTCTTCGTGCATGTCATTTTTGATGGCTGCATAGCCTTCCATCTTGAGAATATATCACGCTTCTGAGTCTTCATCATTGTAATTAGCACAACAGCACACATCCATTTTACAAAATTACTGATTCATTATTTTCTATGATAGATTACTAGAATTTGAAATTGCACAAAGGGCAGTAGCTGGTGGGGGCAATACTCTTAATTTCAAGAGTAAATTGTAGTCAATCTTAGCAACTCTTGTGGTTACACGAATTTAGGACCTTCTAGGAATCTATAAAGAAGAACATAAAAATCACCTGTAGCCACATACAGTAGCCCGTGTGAAATCTGGTGCTGCTGTGTGTCTCCCTAAATTTCTACTCCAAAGTTTGACAGTCACTTTTTGTAAAAGGCTGGAAAGTAAATAGTTTAGGCTTTGCAGGCCATATATAGTCTCTAGGTTTCTTCTTTTTCTTCCTCCTCCTCATCTTCTTTCTCTTTCTCTTTTTTCCCCTCTTTTTCTGCTCGTCCTTCTAGATTCTTTGTAAAATATAAAAGCTATTTTTGGCAGTAGGTTGTACAAATACAGTTTGCTGATCTGGTTGTAGCCTCAGAAGAGCACCCATCCAGCACGTACTGTTTTGCAATTGTTCTCCTCTGGGTTATAACTGCCTCATCACTGTTCCTCATGGTTCTCTGTTTTACGCTGCCCAAATATAATTAATGGCTTCCTACCGGAATGGCCACGGCACCTTGGCCATGGTCCTGATACAGCGTGTAAAGCGTGTTTTATGGTGAGTATTTGCTGAGATATCTCCTTGCGTGTCTTACTCATCTGTATCTTTGTGGCCCAGCACATTCCCTGAGAGATATGTAGTAGGTTCTCAGCAAATTTGTGTGGAAAGTGGCTTGAGCTGCACATTTACTCTGTGAAATGCTGTGTATAGAACTTTGCCACTCAGGGTTTGTTTCTTGGGCCAGCAACATTAGCATTGCTTGGGACTTGTTAAAAACGCAGAATTATAGTTGCACATCAGATCTGCATCTTAGCACATCCCTCAAGTGATGTGTATGCACATACAGTTTGGAAAGCAGCACTCTAGAGCCCACCTGCTCTCTGTTGGGCTTGGACTTATTCACACTCGTCCCACTCCTGCCTTCCCGTGGCTGGGGGCCTCTGGCAGATGCACTGTGGGAGTCCAGTAATCCAGGAAAAGGCCTGGAAAGCCAAGACAGTTTGTTTCCTTAGCTACCCTCTTGCCTAGTGGGACTTGTTTGGCTACCGCTGCCCTTATCCGAGGGTGGATATGGTGGTAGAGGGAGTGAACATTTAATTCACACCTGCTATATGTTAGGCCTAACCGTGCTCTTTACACATTTTCTTCTATGACTGATGCAGGGTGGTCTCAGCCAAAGAGGATGTTGGGATGCTTAAGACCAGAAACTCATGAGCATTAGAATCAGAGAATGTAAAATATATGTATCTTCCCAGCCCCAACCCCAGCCAGTCATGAATCAGAATTTCTGAGAAATAGGTCTGGTTATGAGCACTAAGAAAAATGCCTGTCCCGTTGCTGATTAAGGAACCAGCCGTGGAGGCCAGCATCCTGATGTACCGTGGAGAAGGGTGCCACTCAGAGAGGTCCAGGGCCTCCCAGGATCACACAGATTTGAATAGCCAAGCCAGGACTGGATCATGTGGCATCTGCCCGAGGACATAGTTTGCAGCATCGGAGGCGCCTGCCAGCTGCCGTGTCGGGTTAGAAGTAGAAGTGGGTGAAGAGGTTGCAGTCTTGTCCTTAGAAATCTGAGCCTGATGTACTAGATACTGTGAGCCCCTGGCAGCCGGGCCTTAGAGAGCAGACACCAAGTCACGAGGTGGCCTTTTCCCTGTCCATCTTTGTTCTGGGGACCTGCTTTTAGGGCTATGACGGAGAGCTTGGAGCAATGTCAAGAACTCCAGGTGACCCGGGCAGCTGCGCTGGCATCTGGTACCCTCACCTTTGCAGAGCGGGGGACAACACCCTGAAACGCAGGAGCAAACCGTGCTGTGTTCGCTCTATTTTTTACTCTGCCCTCAGTGCCAGGAATTTGATGGCAGCCCTTGTCAGCCTCCTGCTTCCTGGTCACAGCCGGTCGGTGGCTGAGGGAATGGCATGTCGGCTGAGGCTTTGCAGTGACATCCTGTGGAAGGGCTAACAGACCTCCTAGACTAGAGGCCAAGGGTGTGATTTGTTCCCTGATTATGTGGCAGGCTGGAATGGGAAACAGGAATAGAACTAATTACCGTGATAGCTGCCATTTATTGAGTGCGCACTGTGCTGGGCCTTCTGCCTGCCTCATTTCCCTTAATCTTGTAACAGCCACGAGGGAGGGAGTGGGGAGGCCCAGTGACTTTCCCAACTGGTGAGCAAGGTTGTCAACCCAGTTCCCCTTGATTTCAAAGTCAGGATACCCTGCAGGTTCTGTGCTCATCCCCTCTGGTCTGCACTCCTAGGGATTTACCCAAAAGCCCATGCAGGTGGATTGAATTCAGTATGTGAGGGCGCAGGGTAGGAGAGTAGACTACACCAGCTTGTAAAAGTCGTTGGGGCTGTGAGGGCCGAACTGTGCTCCTGTTGCGGGGAGACTCCGTGAGGGGAGTTGCCCGGCCATTACCTTCCTCCAGGGTTCTAGTGCATCGAGGTTTCTAAGATGTTGTAACTCTGATAAGATGATCCTGGCAGGGACCAGGACAATGTGTCAGGTAAAAATGTAGAGGAAGGCGTTTGAGAGACGCTGAAGTTGATTTCGTATGGCTCTGAGAGTTGCGCTGCTGTGGTTTCTGAGTGTCAGTGAGGAACCATGCATGGCTGGGGTGTTCCAGATGTGAGGACTTCCCCACAGGGAGCTCCCTGTCCAGCGGGGCACTGAGAACACTCGTCAATGAAAGGTAAAAGAATTTTAAAAAGGGCTGGCGGTGTAGCTCAGTGATAGTGTTTGAATAGCATGCGTGAGGCCCTGGGCACAATCCCCAGAGCTGTTAAAAAGGAAACAAAAAGGAAATTTGCTCTGAAACATGGGAGGCACCCAATAAATGAGAGTCCTCAACACTGGTCTTCTCTACCTGCCTTCTCCATCCACAGTGGATAAATCTCTGTTCCTCACTTCACTGACTTTGTGCCTTTACTATCGTGATTTCCCCCTCCTGGAAAGCCACCCTTCTTTCACATGTATAAGTTGTCTCTGTTGTTTTGAGTCAAGCCTCTGCAGGATTCCCGGGGTGATCTCCAGGTCCCCTAGCAGCAGCCTGCCACCCCCAGTGTCCCCTCCTTAATACGGTTCATGTATTATACGATGCTGTACCCATCTTACTTGTCAGGGTCCCAAGGTTGGGTTTGGGTCTGATTTATCTCTGCCCTCCCTGTCATGCTGAGCACAGCGCCTGGCACACAGTGGGTGCCCTGTGCAAGGATCTGGGGGACAAAAGCAAAGAAGTGATTCCCTTGGCTTTAGAAACCTGAGAGGTGAGGCGAAGGTGGCCCAGGAGTGGATGTCAGGCCCGCGGGTTCCCATTTCTCCCTCCAGGGTGCAGGTTGGGGTTGTCCAGAGCCACAGATCCTTGTGACTTACCACCTCAGGCCTAAATCTGCCTCTTTCAATTACCTCCTTTCCAGGGAACAGGAGTCCTTGTTGTCTGCCCAGGAGCTTCTAAATATAGCTCTGAGCTCCAGGCCTTGGTGGCTTCTGGGCCATTGCACGGCGCAGCCTGCAGTGTCTGTTGATTTTGGGGATTTCTGAGGGATTCTTTACATTTTCAAGTTTTCACTGGGGACTACTTTTGGTTTTGAAGCAAGAGAGGAGAGTTGAAGGGCAAATAGTGTTCAAAATTTTATGGGAGGATGTTAGGAGAGAGTTAAAAAGCTTGGGGAGAAAAGGGGGAAGGGGAAATTCTTAAAAGAGGGCCAGGTAGTTTAAAAATGGGATTTCATTGGCATTTGGTTATCCCCCAGTGGCATTTTGTAATAGTTTTCCCAAGAAAACCCCTTCATGTTAGCTTTTTCTGACCTCCAGGTCATGCTCTTTGCAGCTATTATTTTCTAGCCTGAAGTAATTCCTTCTTTTTAATTTTAAAAGATGCCATAAGAATGTTCACAATAGAAAATAAAACGATACAGAAGTTTTTATAATAAAACAAGAATTTATTTTATTATAAATAAAAATATTTATTTATAAATAAATATTTATATGTCCCACCCCTTCCTGCGACAGTCCCAGCCCCAACGATCACGTACTGTACTTGTAACCATTTCTTAAAAATTCTTCTAGTAGTTGCTGCCGTATCTCTAAATAATATGCTCCTGTCTTTATTTCTTGAGTTATTAGTTTTAGATATCCTATTGACTTTGTTTTATGAACAGACAAGGATTAGTTTATTTGCTGCTCTCCATTCATACTATCCCTCCATTCCCTGATTTTTGACTGTTGTATTACTACTTTTGTGCTCTTTAACTGTTAAATTTCCTTTATGTTTATATACTATGCAAAGGCTCCAATTTCTTGCTGTATCAGCTTTGACAGCACACTCACCCACCCTTTGTTGGTGTTTCCTTCCACTTTTCCCCTCTGCTTTACCCTTCAACTCGTCAGTCATGTTTCAGGTTACCTTTGGCCTCTCCAGAGTCTGTAATGCATACATGTGTACATGCACACCTATATACTTTTGTTACCTGTACGAAGTCATCTGTGCTGTCTGTGGTTTGATGGCAAACGTTGAGAACAGTCAATAACGTTTACATTGTGATTTCTAGGTAAATGTTGCTCAATACTAGGCTCCAAACAGGGCAAAGTTGTGTGTGGTGGTTTCATTTCCTTTTCTAGTGTTCTGAGGTCACATCTTTATCCCCTTGCAGGCACCGAACTTTCCCTTAACATGGAAACTGATAGACCTTTCTAATTTTCCTCCAGTTCTTCAAAATCATCCCTGGCTTGGCTCTGTTTTATTTTTACACTGAAACTTCAAGGTTGGTATTATTTCTTTCATATTTTTTTGAGTCCGATTTTGTATTTCTTTTGATGGGAGAAGAAAATTAAACGTTTTCTTTCTAGTTGTTCTTTTTTCTGCTTGCAATCTTTTCTGTTTCTTCATCAGGCTCCATCCGCTTTTTCTCTGAGTTAGCATTAGTTTCTCCGTACGTGAGCCATGATTCTTTATGCAGACGTTTTCCCACTGGAGTTTCTGATTATCTCCTTTTCTGTAGTCCGCTATGTCTTTATTGTTCCTTCACATATTGCCAGGATCTTTTGGACGAGTCCTGGAGCCCCTGAGTCGTGCCGTCATCATCATCGTTATTATTCATAAGAAGATATATTAGTAACATATTACTCACAAACCTTTTTTATACTCGATCTTACTAGGCAGTTTTCTTAGCTCTTTTTTTTTCTTCTTCTAATGGATATTGCACACACTTCCAGATTATTTTTCAATTTCTATTTATTTAAAGGCGACTCTCCTCTTCCACCCAGTGGGTGTACTATTTTTAAAATTTAGCTATTTACATATTGTTGAATGGGGTAGCTGCCAGTTATCTGCTCTTTTTGCTAATACTGTTATGAACATCTTTGGGCAGGAAGCTTTTGTCATTATTATATTTCACATGAGTGCTTAATAAAGGAACAAAACTGGGATCCTGTGTCATCATCTTTGAGGATATATTCCACTGATTATGCTTATGTTGGGTTGTAATGGGGATCACCTGGCACTTCTTATTTAAAAACTATTTTTTTTTTTTTGCAAGGAGCAGTAGGAATTGGGAGCAGAGTGCCACCTCTGAATCAGCACATTTAGTTTCCTGGCAACTTTAGGGGAAGCGACATTGCGACTTACTGCAAACCAGGTACTGCCTGAAAATGTACTGAGTTTCGCTCACTTTAAAGGAGTCCTCTGGGGTCAGCCCTGCCTCTCTGACTGAGGGCCGGGGGCACCGATAACCTGAAAATTTATGCAGTAATTTTTGGGCCAAGTATTATTCAGCATGATCACCTCCAACTGAATCATCACCCTTATTCCCTGGAATTGTTTCTCAATAACTTTTGGAGAAAACTATTCATTTTTAGAAATCGAAGAGGTGCTCCCATTGTGATTATTCTACAAGAGCTACAACTGCTTCTGCATGTGGTATACCAGGAAGACATTTAGGGAATTGGCAACACCTTAGAATAAGTGGCCTGCTGAGAAGAAATCTACAGTAATGGGAAACATAACTGTTGATATATAAAGAGGTTGTTGTAGTGTTTTATTGCATTATGAAACTTCATCAGTCTGGTGACACTGAGTGTATGATTACTTATGAAATCTGTCTGACGTGATTACAGAAAAATGGGACCCTGTCTTTGAAAAGGTTACCAATTTGTTGATGAACACTGATTACACACTAAAAAATGTATGTCTGGTTGCACTATAGAAAACTCTCGAGCTAAAAGATTCCTTTGGGGAGGCGGGTGACAATATTGTATGGGAGGTGATTATGAGAAACCCTGTTCCAGAATGTAACGGCTTGGAGAGGACATGGTCCAGCAATCCTGTTTTAACATAAGAAAAAGTTTCTGGGTAGAAAAAGGATTCATTTAATGTCCTATAAGTAGTTAATAGCAGAATCAACTCTAGACTTCATTCCTCCCTGCTTCTAGGTCCTTGCTGTGTTCTTATACCACCTCTTATAATTTAAAATGCTTGTAGTTTTATTTCTTGGTGTGTAAACTGTACTTCATCAGAATGGAAGTTAGGGAAATTTTTCATCATATGGAGACATGTGGTACATTTCGTAATGGAGATAAAACATTTGCCTGATGTGGAACCCGGAAATGTTTAAACTCTAAGACACAAGGAACAATTTCCGGGATGAGGGGAAGTGCTGGGAAGGCCCCTTCCTTGGGCTTTGATTGGGGCCAGGCTATTGCTTCTGATGTTTGGGAATTTGGAGGTATATTTTTGCTGGAAACATTGCTGTTCTCTGGGAACACAGACTCCACATCTGTAAAATAAGAGGTTTCCATCTAATGGACCAGTCTTCGCTCTGAGTTTCCTGACTCTGCACTTTTGCATCGTGTCCCTGTCTGAGATGACTTGGAGCAGGAAGAGGACCTGGCTGAATCAGTAGCAGCGTCATCTGCTCCAGTCTGGCTGGGAAGTAGGTCATTGCTTGGTGGACGAGAGACTGGCTGGCTGCAGCTGCGAGCTCTGCCCTTTGCAGATACCTGCCTCAGGAAGTCCAGGGATTGACACTGAGAGGCGGAGAAGGGGCGTATTTGTGGCCCTTGGTGCTGCAGGCCCAGCTGGGATTGACAGGAGGAGGAGCCCTTGTGGGGAGGAAGCCTAGAAAGGAGAAGCAAGCGTGTCCTGGGTGTCGGTCTTGTGTGGAGCATGGCTCACACATGCACGGGGAGATCGAGGCTTAGAGAGGCTGAGCTGCTACTTGTCTGTGTTTGGGCTGCTGGTGAATGAGGCAGGGGGAGGCAGGGCTGGTTTGAGTCAGGCATCGAAGTGCTGTTCTGGGTGATGAAGGAGACGAGTCTGGGGGCAGGCGAGACAACAAACACGTAAACAAATATGTATATCAGAGAGTGAAGCGTCCTGAGCCCGAGTGAAGCGTTTGGGAGTGATGGAGTTGCCTGCTGGTTTTGACAAAGCAGCCCACAAGGTCGAGCCTTGCTGTGCTGGCTCCACGGCACTGCACAGCACCGGGTTGAGATTCTTGGGGTTCGAATTTAGTCCCGAGTGTAGTATCAACAACTGGGTGCCTTGAGCAAGTCTCCTACCTGTCATGGAGGAAAGTAATCCCCGTTCTTCGTACTTCACTAGATAATGAAGGAAGATGAAATGGATCAATTTGATGTACCACCATTTTCAAAACCTCAATCGATTATAAAAAATCCAAGGGTCTGTTTTTAACAGCTTTGGTTAACTTTTAAAGTGATGGCTCTTTATATTTATTTAGTGCCTTTTGTGCACTTTGAGGAAGGGACTGTTTCTTTTGGTTACATATTTTCTTATTCCTAGAATGAGGTCAAAAGTGAGGACCCTCGAAGCCAGTCTTGGGAGAACTTGGATTGGGTTTGTGGGCATCAGCGGACCGTCGGAAATGTGAAGGAGGCAGCTGGACTTCAGACCAAGCTAGCAGGAGGGGCGATGGTGGGCTGGGGGTGCTGCAGCCAGGGGCCGGCGAGAGGAATTAAATAGCCAGCAGAGGCAGGACTCTAGCTGGGTCTGATGCTGCAGGCTGAGGTGCCAGGGTACAGCGACACAGAATCGGTTCTGCATTTGTGTGAATGTTCTGCGTTCTGAGGAGTCCTGTGCTTCTGGACCTCAAATTGCATCCTACACAGTAATTAAGCAACACCGAGTTTAGTAGATACGTTACCTGTGTAGACAGAGCTGATATATGAATGTATATAACACTCTGTACTGAAGGAGAATCTTTTCATTGTGGGATTATGGGGAGGCTCAAGGGATCCTAAAGGAGGGCCTGGGAAAATTAAGATGATGTTAGGACACTTGAGAGTCTCAAAACAAGCTGTATAACAGTGGGTAAGAAGATACTTAAATATTTTAGTAACGAGTATAGCTGTATCTCTGTGTACTGATGAATATTAGTCTTGCATGTGTTTATACAAGTGTCTTACAGTGTTGTCAGAGTAGTCATTGATGTGCATGTAAAGCATAACAAAGGGAATGATTGGAAAGGTTTCATGGGGTTGGTGATGTTTGAGAGGGGCTTTGTAATATGAATAGGAGTTTGGTGAAAACTTTCTAGGAAGAAGGGGGATGCTAGACAAGAACACTGGTGTGTACCAGCACAGGACTTAATGGTTGAGGGGCAGGGGTTTGTGGGACGTCGCGTGTAGGCGATTGTGAGCACCGTGGTAACCACTCACAGAGTGGGGAAGAAAGAAGAAAGACTGGCGTATCCATTTTATCTTTTGCACAGGGTAGGAAAAGCTTCCAGGGAAGTGGTGGAGGCCATTTTTATTTTTATGTTAAATATCAGCACTCGCGTACCAAGTGCCAGGCAGTTTGCAAGCATTGTCTCTAATCTTTCAGCAACCCCACAAGGTAGGAATTTTTCTGCTGCATTCATTATACAGGTTAGAAAATCAGAGCTCAGCATGTCGAAGTGACTCACTCCAAGTCTCACAATGGCAGGAACAGGATTTGAGCCCCGGTTCTTCCGATTGCAAAGCCTCATTTCCTAGCACCACATTCCTCTTTATCCCATGGATTTGCGTGACATCTACGAGGTTGAGGTCTTTTCTTTGCACGGAAGTGTGACTGCTAACTAAACCTGGAGGTAGCAGTACAGTGTCCTTTTGTGCAAAAGGAGGACAAGGGTTCTTTCTCTGAGCAGGGACAGTGCTCAGCCCTCCCCCAGTGCCTTCTGTGGGACTGTTCTCGAAGCCATGGCTGTTTTAGTCTTCTCTCCTCCGAGTTCCTGGGGCTTGGCTTTCCCTCACCTGCCCATGACAGAGAGAATCTGGTGATCACGTGGACGCTGTGTGTTTCTGGTCTTGTGACAGGGCTTTCTCGGAGTGAATCAATAACCTGGTTCCTGGTTAAGATCTGGCCTCTCTTATGATTTCGTTTTAGGGAGAGAAGGTGCTGATCATGCTGGGATAGTGGGTAATTGCTGTGTGTGCCCAGCTATTATTTCTTACTGTTTATTAGTAAGTTGGGGTTCTACTGTCTTCCCTTCCAGTCATAAAAACAAAAGCAGCCGAGTGGCAGCATAGCATGCTGATGAAGAACTCAGCTCTGGAGCCAGGTTGCCCTGATTCAGTTCCAGCTCTGCCACTGTCTAGTTCTGTGTCTGCCTGTGCTTCAGCGTCCTCGTCTGTAGAATGGGAACAGTGGTAACAATAGCTGCTTCGTAGGCTTGTCAGGAAGGTGAAATGAATCGGGATTGGTAAAGTGTGTAGGGAATTGCATGGTATACATGTACCGTATAAGTGTTTGTTGAACAACAGCAGAATTTCCCAAACCGGCCCTGTCTTTACTGTCCTTCTGCGACATGATGTTAGTGCCTTGTGGTTTTTCTCAAAGACCTGGCAGTTTAGAGCACAGCTTCTAGTTCTGTCATGTGGTCAGGTGGACGGGGTGGCACGTTGGCATGTGTAGTCTGGTAGAGGCTGGTTGTAATGACGGCTTTGCCACACGAACTTCACTGGCTGAAAATGTGTGGTTGAGAAATACCAAATGGAACGATATCTTTTCTTTTGCCGGTATAACAGAATTTGGGTGAAATGGCACTTTACAGCCTTGTTTATTTTTAAATTTTTCCTAGAATTATACTTCGCAAGCTGTGCATCAATAATTTTGTCTGGCTGGTTCGGGCAGCGGGTCGTGTTTTGAAATCAAGGGTCGCATAAAGAGGCTCAGCACAAGATTTGGATTCTGACTAAGGGCTCAGCTTTGGGACCCATCTTGGGCCTTCATTTCCTCTCGTTCTTGTTGTTTTTTTCTTTGCTGACCACATCAGGTGCTGGATGGCCAGAAGCGCCCACATCTGAGAGTGGCCCTCATTCTAGGTCAGTTAGTCATGGAGTATGGAAGGAAGCTTTTCGGTCAGCCCTGTTTATGTCACCCTGGTCAGCGAAAGAGACCAGTTGATCATCTTACTTTCTGTCTCTGCGTTTGGCAATTGTGCCTTGAACGAGTTGTCATTTCCTCTTTACACCTTTCCTGATCTCTGGAGTGTTTGTGGGCGTCATGCACAATAAAACACAGAATGAAACCAAATACTGCACGAAGTCAGTATCACCGCTCAGCTCTTAGAAGCTGCGTGGGGTGGAGCAACGTTGTCGATACCGGGCGACAGTGATGTCAGTGAACACAGGACACTTTGGTGGTTTTGGTGGAAGAGCAGCTAAGCCCTCATCCTCGCTGGGGTCCTGCCTCTGTCTTTCCGGTCCACTTTGTAGGCAAACTTCTTCCACCTCTGCACACTCCCCAGTGGGTGCGATGAGTCAGGGAAAACCTAGTGGTGTTTTCCCGAGGAAAATCAGAGTGACCAGATTCCTGTGGTTTTTGAGGGAGAAGGCAGATGGAGTAATTTTGGAAGTTCAAATACGGATACTGACATAGCCCCATAGTTTTGTTTATCTATATCTTCATACATGCAGACATGATTGAAGATTATAACATTATAAGCATGTATGGTATATATTATAATAGCCTCAAGTGTGGGTTTTCATGATTTCAGATTTTACAATGGGCCTCTGTGACATGCAGTTTTGGAGTTGTGTGCCCATCTTATGGTAGAGAAGATTGAGGCTTGCTCAGAAATAAAGTGGCCTGCTTGAGATCTGTGTGAATGGTAGTTTTCTGACTAGTGTTTGACAGAATTGTTTGCCATTAAAATATTAGAGATTGACAACGTTTGTGATTTTGGAAGGAAGATGAAGTTACGCTGTTAATATTAAGCGATATCAACACTTCACTCATAATAAAATTCAAAATGGGAAACTTAAAAGTGTAGTTGATAAGGGAAAATAAGCTGTGGAAAGTTCACTAAACTTCTTGATGAAATGACAATTCATCCATCCATGCATCCATCCTTCCACTCAACTATCCATCCATTCATTTCGTCATATTAAAGAAAAGAAAAAAAAAAAAAAAAAACGCAGCTTGGCAGGTACCATGCCGAGCCCTGATTCATCAACATTAAATCAGAATGACTTGTGGCAGTTGAGAATTTAAAGTGTGGCTGGCTCAAATTGAGATGTGCTGTCAATGTAAAATTCTCACCAGATTTTAAAGGCTTAGTACAAAAAGAGGAAAACGTCTTATTAATAAATTTTATGATGTTGATTACTTCTTGAAATGATATTTTGGCTATGTGGAGTTAAATAAAATGTTATTAAAATTAATTTTTCTTGTTTTCCCTTTTTTGGTGCTGAAGATCAAACCCAGGGCCTCATGCATGCTAGGCACACACTCCTCCACTACCTCCCCGACCCCACTCACTATATAGATTTGGTCTTTTGTTTGTTTGTTTGTTTTTTTCTGTTTGGGAGATTGAACCCAGAACCTTGCACATGCTAGGCAAGTGCTGTCTGCCACTGAACTATATCCCTAGCTCTTTGTTTCTTACTCTTTAAAAAGTGACTGCTAGGAAATTAATAATTATATGTGTGGCCTGTGTTTTATTTCTCATGGTCTAGACGTTTCTTGTCCATTAGGGGAAGTGAAATCTATGGATGTGCCCTTATCTGACAGTGTACCACCCCTCTTTCCTTGTCTGCCTTTGCATTTGTCTCTACGTCCTGTCTTCTTTTGGCCACTTAATTCATTTCAGTCTAAGGGCAGCTGTTCTTACCCAAGTCTTCAAGGCCAAGTACATTTCTTTGCAGCAGTGCTAGTGATGGGTCACTAGTTGCCATCATCAGTGTGTGTGGTACTGTCGTGGTTTACTATTGTGGCTTCCTTGGCGTCCTTCATTTGTCCTTCGCCTCTCTGGCCTCTCGTTTCTTTGCTGGCTCTCACTCATTCTGTGAATGAAGGAATTGCTGATCTTTGTCTTCAGTCATTTCTGTGTCTTCTTGCTCATGTCTGGTGCTCACAGTTAACCTGGTTTGGAACTCCTGAGCTCCAGGCTTGTGGTATGTAAGTACATAGCAGTGTTAAAGTCACCTGAGTGTCGTGGAGCGTTGTCACCTTGGTGGGTGGTGTCGTTCGGTCGCCCAAGCCTGAAGACTGGATTCCTTCTGGGAGCCCCCTCCCTTCCCTCACCTTCGCATGCAGTTACCCTCCCCCACCTCTCTTCTACCCTCCTCAGCGCAGGTCTCTCCATCACTCTCCGGGAATGTTTCCACACTTTTCGACTATCTTCTTTTTGAAGATTTTCATCCTTATCCATTGACTTCTTTGTTCTTCCAGAGTCATATTCCACATGTGAAAATTTGTTTATGCTGCGTGACATGGCCCCTGCCTCTTCCTGTCCTCATCTTGGCCATTTCTAAGATGACCCTGTGTTCCCAGGAACATACCCCGATTCTCCGTAGCTCCCTGCTTTAGCACTCACTGTTTCTTTCTCAGAAACATCACTCTGCTGCCCACCTCATCCGGGTAGCTCTCCTGTGCTGTACCTCTCAAGAGTTCACTCTGATAAACCCTCTCTGGCCCATGTTAGTTCCACTGCCTTCATGCTATGCTGTCTTGTTGAACTTGGCTGCTTTTTCTTGAGGGCAAAGATCAGTCTTTTCATTTGTGCATTGTCAAGTCCAAAAGAGGTGTGCAAGAGGTATTTGTTGAACAAATACATGCTAAATAATGAAAGGTAGAGATAAGGCATTGTGATGGCAGTTCCAGCAGAGTAGGGCTGGGAGCAGGGAGGGTCCTAGGACAGGGGACGCTGGAGCCTGGCCTTTGAGTCTGGTCATTCTGGGGTGGGAGGGCACCGAGGGTCACTAGTAGCCATCATCAGTGCTGTTCTATGGAACCCAAGAAGGTTGAATAAGTCCTGTCCCCTGGGCAACAGCGTCATCATCAGAGTCAACCAGAAGGGTAATCTGAGTAGTCCTTTCTGTCATTTGTCCCCGCGCTGCATTCCGTAACTCAGGAGAGCTTCATTCCCCTGCACACAGCTGAAAAGACAGGCAGGCACCCCAGTTCTTGCTTTTGAGCTGCTGTGCTCCGAGGAAAGGAATATAGAATGGTTGCTTGCATTTGCATCTTTACTTCTCCTTCAGAGCTGCCTTTCTGGATAGCAGAGAGGTGACCTCAGCAGCCAGAGACAGGAAAGAGCAAAATGAGTCATTTCAGGCCCTAATGAGGTGCATGAGGGACCCTTCCTGAGAGTGAGGGTCAGGCGAGGTCGTGCTTTGCCCGGGGCGAATTTTTGCCTTGGGGCTCCAGGCGGCACTGGAGCAAAGCTGAGCTAATTTTACCCATAGGAGCTGACTGCGCTGAAAGGCAGGGCTTATGACATTAGCCTTATCATCCTGTGATGCCCAGAAAGCTCCCAAGGTACAACCCCGTTATGTCTGGGCTGTTTTTTCTGCATCTAGTTAAATACATTTTTTCCATTCGATTTGCATATGGGGAAGCAGACATGCTGAGGTGCAAAGAGCTTTGGGTTGGGTAGAAGGACATGGGATTAGATCTGGGTTCCACCTCTTCCCCTTACTCAATAGGCTTCTGACCTTTGGCAGGTTTTATACTCTCTCTGGGTCTCAGTTTCCTCATTTATAGACTAGTATTTATATCTATGCTGGGTGATTGTTTCTAGGGTTACATACTCAGTGATACTTAGCAAGCAATTACTGTGTGCAGTCAATGTTCTATCTGCTTTACTCATAGTATTGCTCCTGATACTCAAAACAAAGCTGTTGACCTTGTTCTGCATGTAAAGAAACAAGCAGAAGGAGGTTAGGAGCTTGCCTTAGGCCATCAGAGGTCCTGAGAGTTGGGCATTGAACCCAGACCAGAAGTCCACTCTTAACCACTGTACCTTATGGCCTGGAAATCACAGGACCTTTTTGCTTAGTCTGTAGCCTGTGCTTAATGGTTTATAACTACTGCTGTGCATGAGGCCGGAGGCTCCATGCTGAGTTGCACAGCAGGGTGGCAATTCTGCCTTAGTGCAGACTTGATGGCACTTACCAGTGGAAGCCCTGGTCTACACAGGTACTCTGCGGGATGCATGTCGGTGTCTGACCTTGCAGGCTGGGTGGAGGGCCTCTGGCCATTCTCTTCTCTCATTTTCACAAGCGCTTCAGCAATCAGGCTTTATTACCATGGCCATCTTACAGATGAGGAAACGGAAGCCTGGAGAGGTAACAGTCTTCCTCACATAAACTCTGCAGACACAGTAGACCAAGGCTGTTCGGTCCATGTTTATGTTGATTTCTCTGTTTTCTGTGTGAACAGTGCTGCCTCCCAGAGTTGTTTTTTGTCACCGAACCCAAACCCCTCTCTGTCCGTCCCCGACAGCCTGGAGGAACCAGTGTTCATGAAAAACATGGGTCACTAGTTGGCGAGACAGGTCTGCCTGGTCAGAACAGGTGCCCGTTGAAGGTAAAAGAAAGGGCCGGACTTCGCTTCAGTTACGGGGAAACACACTGCCTCGTAGCATAGCGGTGTATAACAACTGTTTGTTATGCTCTTGGATGTTATGGGTCGGTAATTTGGACAGTGCCAAGAAGGGGTGGCTTCTCTCTACTCTGCGTGGTCTGGAGCCTTAGCTGGAAGATTGGAAGGCTGAGTGCTAGAGGCATTGGGATGCTTGCTTGGAAGTCAGCTGAGACCTTAACCAGGTTAGAGCACCTATATGTGATCTTTGCATGTGGCCTGGAATTCCTCATAGCATGGTGCCTGGTTTCAAAGGGGGAACTTTGAAAGGGAGACACACACACACACACACACACACACACACACACACACACACACATTCACGAGGGAGGGAGGGAGGGAAGGAGAGAGAGTGAGAGAGAGAGTGAGCTAGCAAATGCTGTATGGCTTCATTTTACTCCATTGGTTGGAATAGTTCAAACTCACCCAGGTTATGTGTTATATACATGTACCAGTTTCCCACCAGGAATGTAATACGAACATCCACTAATCAAAAAAAGTATTTAATTTCTTATGACAGTAACTCAGTCTTAACACGAACATATCACATATGTGCATTTTCCCAGAAACTAGAAAAGTTTGTTTCATAGGCTAAGTCTCTTTTAAGAAAAATGAAAAATAAGCATATAGTTTGAAATGAAAGCAATAAGACAGATTACTCAATCTATTTTTTTTTTCCCTTTTTGAATTCGAGCATAAGTCCAGGAAGAATGTTGCATGTGATTTAGGTGGAAAGGGATTCCTTTAGGGAAAGGTACTAACAAAATCATTGCAAAAGCTGTAATAGTGGAAGTCAGAAGGTTACACGTGGAGCTCTTGGGTTTGAGAATTTTCCCCTCACCTCCGATTCAGAGATAAGGAAATTGAGATTAGGAAACCACTGCTGAGGCTGCTGTACCATGTCTGACTGCCCTCAGAGTTGGTGACTGGGTACAAGACTGCTAAGCGGGGTAGCTTTTAGACTCCTACCATTCCACAGTGTAGTTTGCTAGCAGAAATACAGCAGGAAGATTTCATTTCACTTCTACCTTCCAAGTCTCACATACGTAGCTGTAGCTGCCTACACTGAAGATGGAAGTGGATGTCCTAAGACTCACGAAGGAGAGAGGCATCCTTCTGTAGACTCCCTCGTGGATCCGCTGCACCACGAAGCATGCAGGGCGCATAGCGTGTCCTTCATGTTGATGCTCTTGCGTCTTGAGCTTAGTGTGACTTGCCAGTCAAAGCAGCAGTTTGCTGACAAGGTTCGTGTACTGTGACCATGACTGTAGTTGTTCTTGGGGAGCGTGTGGGTGGTGACGGCTGCTGCGTAGCTTTCCCCTTGCCGTCCTGTAGGGTCATGGCGGCCTTTGGACCTTGGCTCAGTCCCTCTTCTTTTGAAACATGCAGCACGTGAGTCATCACCTTGGCAGTTCCTCTCTATGCTTTCGTTTCCAGAGTCTTCCAGGGGAAGAAAAGGGAGTGTGTAGATATGCAGGGTGACTTGGGAACTCTCATTTATGGATGAAGAAACTGTGGTTCAGAGAAAGGAAGTTGTTTGCCCAGAGTCATGCGGTGAGCTGGCCTTGGGCCGGCACTGCACCTTTAGAGCAGGACTTGAATTGCACCCTGTGCTGGGGAGACAGCGCAGTGTGCAGAGGCCCTGTAGCCAAAGGCTGGAGTGTGGCTTCCTGCTCAACCACTTACTCTATAATAGTAAAGTGGGCGTCATGGTTATACCTGATAATAAACATTTACAAGGCGAGGCACGTGAAAAACCTCTCAATTACAAAGAAATACAGATATATTTCTTTTATCACGATGCGGATATTTCTGGCCTGGTATGTGGAGGGACCATCTTTGGCCAAAGGTCAGTAAAGATACCACTAACCACACCCCATCATAGAACCTCTCCGAAGGGGTTCATGTGTGCATCGCACAATGAAGAGATTTTGCACCTGCCCACACTTTTGTTCTGTACAAGCTCATGGTGAGGTGGAAGGTGGGTTTGTTCCCACCAGATTTTACACGTGAGGAAATCAAGCTCAGAGAACAGATAGGATTTCCTGGGCGGCTCGCCTGGGAGTGGGGATGCTGAAGCCAACATTTGCATCTGTGCGGATGACCTGGAACCCTGAAACCCTCCAAATTGTTTTTCTCTGCCCTCAACCTTCTTGATGACACCCTCTGAATGCTAAAATGACTGTCATTTCAAAGATTCCAGGGACACACTTTGAAGATTTTCAAAGAGGAGCTGTGGAGAATTTGGGGCACAAAATAGGTTTCAGTAATTTCACATTTAGTAATTCTTAGTGTTTGTTCAGGTTGAACTTGTGTGCAAGCAAGCAAAGAAAGAAGTGCGCCCCTGCCAGTTATTAAGCATCTCCTCTTCCCTGGACACAGTTCTCGTCTTTCTGTTTATGGACATAGATAAATATATGCATGGCGGACCATAACGCAACATTTATTGTAGCATTCTCCTAACTAGTTCATTACAGTAGTTCCTTCTCATAAAACCCTTTTTAAATAAACAATATTTCACAGATGAGAAAACTGAGGTTTAAAGAGATTAAGCAACTTGTTTGAGAAAACACAAGTTGTAAGTAGGTTATAATCCAGATTTTCTTATTTGAGACCTTCTTTCCTTCTACACTACATGCATAGCATATATAGGACCCGTCTCATTGGTAAAAACCTAGAGCTGCTTGCTAAGGAGTCTCCTTTAAGTGGTTGCCGCATAGCCGGAAGGGACTTTGAGAAACTCTGAAGACTGGTGGGTGGTTGTCAAGCTGTGCTCTCTGAGCCTGGGAGACTCAGGAGTGGCCTTGGGGTTGAGGTGACAAAAGAGGTGAGAGGTGGAGGGGGAGAGGGAGCGCTGCAGCCAGCTGAGTAGCTCTGTTTTTTGTTTTGTTTTTTGTTTTTTGGGTGCTGGGGATTGAACTCAGGGCCTGGTGCTGGTGAGGCAAGCACTCTAATCACTGAGCTAAATCCCTAACCCCTGAGCTGCTCTGTTTTTACCTACTTTGTAAGCCAGGCATCTCAGAGCATTCACTTAAAGGAAGAATTCTGTGGCCAGGAAAAGAAAAAAGTTTGAAAACCACTTTGCTGGCCCAACATCTTCCTATTAAGACTTCAAGGCACGACTGTGCGGCATTGCAGGACTGAGACTGCCAGCCTGGAGCCTTCTTCACTCTGTGACACTGTTAGAAGCTCCTCCTTTAACTCAGATCCCATCTTAATAGGGCCTGGGTTTCCCTTCTTCAAGGAAGCATTTGATCTGTCTACCTCCCTCTGAGGCTTTCGGGTGCACCTTCGGCCTGTCCCGTACATGATCTGCGTGTACCAGCCTGGCCGTGTCTTCCTCTGGACCCTGGGAATTGTGTTGAGATTGGTTCAATTTCCATGCAGAAAAGAGTTAGAATTATTGTATGGTATTACCTTCCTGGCCCAACCTTTAAGGACATTGTTTGTATAAATACATGCAATTATTGAGTGTCCACTGTGCACACAATGCTGAAAACAAAGACCTGGTGGGGAGCTAGAAATGAATAAGAAACTTTGTCAGCTCTTTCTGATGGTAGTTGTATTTACTATATATGATTGTTGTGCATTTTAATTGTGTGAGGAGGATTTCATCTCTTCATAAAGAAATGAGCAGAATCTGGGCAATGGGAAGGAAGACAGAAACAGGGCGGTACAGTCTTGAATTATCAGGGGTTGATCTTGCACTGTGAATTAGTCAAGCCTGGACTCTTGCATTACTATCTCTGGATCTGTGCATTCTACTTTTCCTTTTAGCCATCATTTTCTCATCGGTAATAATAGTTAATGCTATAGTTACTGCTGGGATTACATGAGATACTATATATAACCTTCCTAGTATAATACGTAGCACGAAGTCAACACTCATTAAATTACAGTGATTACTGTTATTTGGCCGTGAGAAACCAAAGGGCTTATATCTTTTTTTAAACTCATCGTTGGCGTGATCAAAATTTTGCTTCTCAAAGCAAAAATGCTCTGCTTTTAGAAATAGAATATGATCACCTTTGGCTACAACAAGTGGGGATCAGCTTACCTTTCTGAGTTGCCTCTGTTTACTTCTCCCCATCTGCACACCTCTCTCACTAATGGCCTGCCCATCTTCTAAGTGCAGCTCTTTGTTGATGGTTTCCCTGGACCTGTGTTCTCATTGCCCAGGTTCACATCTTTCCTTTTGCCTGGAGTTTCTTATGTCTTTCAGCCCTGTCTCCTGCCTCACACTCTTAATACTTAGCCCTAAAGTCTAACCTGGTCTTTGGGAGGAAATCAAGGATCTCATAGTGTTCGTCACATCCTGTCCTGCATTACAGTCAGCCTGTCTCTCTAGCTCCCTGAAGTTGTCTGCACCCCACAGTCTTTGCTGTGGCCTCCCTGGGGATTCAGGCACACGCACATAGTAGGTGCTCACACACCTGTGTCCTGAATGAATTTCATGCTTTCCTTAAATGTTTGGCACCAGGAAGCAAATGACTGGAATGCAAACTAGAAAACATCAGCCAGGTGTGTGCTCATCATCAGCCTTGGGAATGGATTTCTGGGCAAGATCTAGCCCGTCTGTAACTGATGGTGATGACTTGGCTCTTCGCAGGAAGGGAGGAGAAGCCGGACGGTTAGCAGCTTGGGAACGGCCTGAAGGAAGCCAGGCCAGTGTCTGTTCTCTTGGGGATCCCAGGGACCCTTTGCACCCCAGGGTGATCTGCAGCAGGAGCCCTGATGTAAATGAGCCTCCTCTGCTGCTCAGCCTGCTGCCTGCCGCCTGGGTTGCCAGATCTCCAGGCTGAGCCTCTGGGAGCTGGGCGGGGAGGTTTAATGGGTTGGAGAGTACTATCATTTTGGAATCTGCAACTTGAAATATCTCGTGCCCTTGATTAATTCATGCTTGGGTGCTTCCTCAGTGCTCTCTGGTAAATAGCTCCTTACTGTACATTTATTTCCCCGCGGGCTTGTTTCAGAGAGACTGGAGCCTGTGTTTCTAACAACTTCTCCCATGAAATCATCGAAGGCCACATTTCCGGAACTGCAGATCTCAGGGGTCCCCAAACATCCCTCTCTATTACCTCGTTTTGGCCTAGCATTTGCTTTTGGCTGGAAAGGGAGATTTTTGTCCTGAGCTGTAGACATGTGACTTGGAGTTTGAAAATCTGACAGCTGCAGCTGAGCTTTGAACCGCAAGACTGAGCAGCATATAGACATAACCCTGCTGAACAGCAGATCCTTCTCCTTTAATTCCCTGAACCTTAATGTTTCTTTGTCTTACGAATGACCTCACTGCTCTTTGTGTTTGTAATGGAATGCACAGTCATTTACAAGTAATCACACAGTAATCCCTTACACTTTTATAATGCCTCCCTCTTTTCCAGAGGGCTTTCACTCTCATTATCTCATTTGATCCTTATAACTGCTCCGAGAGGGAGCCAGAGACGAGCCAGAGATGCTATTTTAATCTCTAATTTTCAGGTGTAGAAACTGAGGTTTAGAAAAGTTAAACAGTTAGCTAGAGGTCAAACAGCTAGTGTGGGACAACATTGGAACTTGGATTCTTTGTGCTTCTTACTGTTGATTTGACCTTGGGAGTATACTGAACCTCTGTGAACCTCAGTTTTCCTATCGGTCAATAGGGTGTAATACTGTCCTCAGAAATAGTTGTTAGTGGGGATTGGATGAGGCTGTCTGGAAAAGCATTTAATGGATGGTAAGTACACTTCTAATGTGCGGCATCATTATTATTACACGAATCTTGAATTCAAGTAGTGGGTTCCAACTTCGGAAGAAGGCACCTTTCCTCCCTAAAAAACAAAACAAATCAGCCCTGAGGCCCAGAGTTCTCAGCCATCATAGGCTTCCAGCCTCCTGGTGAACAAGGTGACCCTGCTGCCTGCTTTGCTAGCTTCAAAACTGGGTTGTAAGACCCTCTTTTCCTACAGAACTCTCTCTTTCTGTCTCTCTCTCTGTCTCTCTCTGTGTCTGTCTCTGTTTTTCTCTCTCTGTCTCTCACTCTGTCTCTTTCTGTCTCTGTCTCTCACACTCTCTGTCTCTCTCTGTCTCCCTCCACCCGCCTTGGAGCAGCCTTGTACCTTGGACATGGTTTTAGGCCTGGCAAGAGTGCAGTGCAGTTGCACCCCGAGCTGCATCCATGGAGGGTGGGAGTGCAGCGTGGTCAGTGCTGTACAGTAGAGGTGGGTGAAGACCTGGTTTTGAAGGTCAGTCTTCTTTAGTTTCTCACTGAAGAAGGAGATCAGACTGGATTTTACAGGGTACATATTGTGAGGCCACACGGCCACCAGTGCAGATGTTGAAGGGGTTGCTTAGCAGTAGCACATTGGAAAAACCCAAAAAGATTTCACGTTGGCAGCAAACGCTCAGGAGTCAGCAGTCTGGTGTGTTCAGAGCAGCGGGCGTGACTTAGGGCTGAGATCTTGGATAGCTTTGTTTCTGTATACATATTCACCTACAGGAATTCCGAACCGCTGAGTCAGGCGTTGGGTGACATATGGTCCTAAGAAGCAGACTGAGGAGCGGGAGGTTGAAGGCCAGGGAGCCAGAGTTTGGTTCCATATAAGGAAGAGCTTTCTGGTGGAAAGCTGGAATTAGCAGCTGCAGGAGATAATGATCTCTGCCTCATGGGAGACCTCAGGGATACTGCTTTGGTGTGGGGATTCACAAACTCTCAAGCACTGGAGCAGAGGTTCTCAGTGGCCAAGAGGAAGGGGGCACACGAATGTGAGGAAGTGAAGAGTCCTTTGGTAGATGAGGAAACTTACCTCCACATATTTGCAAAATGGCACGCAGAGATAAACTCTTATTCTGGTTTTCATATTTACGCGTGAGGCTCACCCCCTGGACCTTGATTCGGAGTGCTCCCAGGCCACCCCTCAGCAGCTGTTTCCCATGAATTGTGTTTCTCCTCTGCCGAGGTTCCCCTGCTGGGGCACTAGAAGGAACTCTCTTCCCGAAAGAACGAGGAGCATCCCTTACTTTCCTCTGCCTCCCTCTCGGACCCTCTAGAGAAGGCTGCCGTGGCCAGAACTCTTCACTGAGTTCTGATTCTCCTGTATGGTAGACGGTCCTTTGACCCTGTTTCCTTGCCTATTTGAATTGTCACTTATATTAGTGTTCAATTATTAAACATGCAATAAATAGGACATATTTGCTTGCGGTGTGCTTGTTAAAATATAAAACAAGTCATCGGCATAAGCGTGCACTTGACTACATACACTACCGAGCAAGTAGAAGCTGCTTTTAGGGTGCATGGTCGGATACTTTGGGGATATCGACATAATTTCTGCGTGAGAAAATGTGAACTGCAGGAAGAGAGCCACCTCTTACTGAGCGATGTGGGCTTAGGTCTTGGGTCGCCTCACTCCCTGTGGTTTGAAGACCCCCTGAAGACCTCACCTATTTGTAGTTTGAAGACCCCTGCAATGAGAATAAGCAGGCTCAACGTTCAAGCCCAAGAGCCAGAAAATGGGAGGTGGCGCTGACAAAGGGCTCATCTGACCCCCCCAAAAGCCTTTACAGCCCACAGTAGAAGAAGATCCCAGTGAGACACAGAACCACCAGAAAGCCAAGAAATGGTCTGTTCCCTTCTCTGAGTAGACCCCTGTATCATCACACCTCTGTTCTCCCAAAGTTGTCTTCTGTCTCTTTCTTTCTCCTCTGATTCCGTTTGGAGTCACGTTTAGACCATATTCATTCCTGATCTGCTTCCCTGATTCAAGTTAGCCATCAGGCACTTTACAGGACCTCAGGGTCAGAATTAATTTTACAAATTAACCCGGGCAGTTCACTCCCACCCCCAGCAACAATAGCAGTGCTCAGCTAATAGTCTGGTTATATTCTGCATTTTCAAGCCTGGCGTCAGACCCTTGAACTCACGCTAAACTAAGTTCCCAGGAGGACCCCACCCTCAGCCCAAGAGAGTCAAACTAGTAATTCTTCTTCATACTGTTGCATTTTGGATTGTCCATTCCACAGGTGAACTTAAAGCCCTCAAACCAATGACTTCTGGGGTGGGGGGCTTTTTCCTGCTACAGAACGGTATGGATTGGCTGAGACTCCACTTCTCTGGGGTTAATAATTTACTCCCAGTAAGGAATTCTGTCTGAAGTCGGGCATGTTCTTCAAGTGCCAGAGGAGAGAAGGGTGATTTTTCTGACATCCTCCAGCCTGCTTCTCCATATTTGGCAATGTTTACCCACCACACTGATCTATTGGAAGAGAAGGAGGTGACTCAGGGTTTAGGACAAGCAGGATTTGAATTCTTGTTTCCAGAAGTAAAGTCGCCCCCTCCCCTGCCGCTGCCCCTGCCCTTCCCCCGCCCTTCCCCCTCCATTCCTCTGCCCCTTGTTCTGGAGGTTGAGGAGAGAATGTCTCACTTCTGTTCCCCTCGGGCTTCAGGGCCACCTCCTTGCTGTGTCCTGTACAGGGACTGAGGGCGTGTGAGAGGGAGTGCGGGAGAGCGGAAGGCCGCTGCCTCTGGGCCTGACCTCCTCACGTGAGTACATCTTCATTGCCGCAGCGAATGGCATTTCTGCCTGCAGACCTGGGCTGGCTTGCACCGTGATGGGAGGTGTTGCGGCAGTGCTGGCTGCCTCAGTTTGGGGGCGGATAGTCCTTTTCCCAGGGGACACCTCTCCCAGCGAGACTCAGAAATGGGATCTGCCAGAAGGAAAATTCTATTTGTATATAAAAAAGACGAAAGGGATGTTTCCTGCCACCCGAGGCCAAGCTTGAGTTGGGGCGAAAGATAATTTGGGAGTGTCATCTGCCTGATGGCCAGGGCTAAAGCAAAAGGCCAGCAAGAACTTTTGTAGACACTTGGGGAGAGGTAGTTTTACCTTGAAAAGCAGAGTTCTGGTTGGAGTTTAGAGAATGTCACATGTTGGCATATGGCGTTTGCGTGGCATCCACCCTGGGGATGAATACCTTGCACACAGGACATTGTGTGTTTTTGATGAGTTGTCAGAGTTGGAGAGAGTCTGAGAGAAGATCCAGGGGCTGGCCCCAGAGAGCAGGGCTCGCTTGCCCTGAAGATGCGTACCTGATTAGGAAGGATGAGAACCTGGAACTCTGTGTTTGTTCTCCTTCCTCTAGACTTACGCCGCTGTGCAGGCGACACAAAGGTGTATGCCGTTTTCTAGAGGAGGACAGAGGAACATACTGGAGTTGCCCCAACTTACTGATCTAGTTGGTGAGAAAAGGAGGGCTAGATCCTACTGCTCCCAGTTCGAATCTCTTTTCAGCGTGCTGTGTGGGCTCAGAGGCTCAAATTTGTTGTTGTTGTTTTTAATCTCACCTTTTTTGCGTTTTCCTTCCATGGTTTCTACTTAGCTTGTTTTCTTTTTTGTTTTGGTCATATGAACGTTGTTTAAATGTGACCTTCTGATTTCCTTTGCTGCTTATATCTTTTTCTTTCCTGAAGGGGGAGGACAGCTTGTCCAAAAGGCAGAATTCACCAGTGTAGATTTTATTTCTGATTCATCCGTGACGGTGATAATTATGCACAAGCCTTGAAAGAAATTAAAGAGGGCTTCCTGTCTGTGTCTGTGGCTATTTGTGAAGCCGTGAGAATTTGAGAGTATTATTCTCATTCAAAGGCGAGCCCTGATTCTGACTAGACTTGACACACGCACACACACGTAACACATACGCACATGTGCACTCACACGTGCGTACACACTCACACGCACTCACACATACACAGTTGTAGCCAGCTTTGCTGTAACTAAAGGAAGCCAAAATAAGAGGACACCAACTTCTGTGACCCTGTAGATTTTGCAAAGCCTTCCTCAGAAGATGTTTGTTATGCTCAGTTTCTGATCAGTTTAGGGTTCCCTTTCTCCAGCACAGAGAAGGAGCTAGAGGTATGTTTGGGGAAAGCGCTTGCTCTGGGACCTGCATTTGTTCTGGCAAGTGGTAAAAGGTCCGAAGGAGTGAAGAAGGAGCCTGCCTGTGTCCTCCTGCGGGCCCCTGCAGTGGGGTGGGATTGCAGAGTCTGCAGTGAGCAGAGAGGAGGCTGTCTTGAATAGTGGAGACTTCAGGCGTTTTCCTCTTACTGTGCAGAAGGAAGGGCCCTAGGCAATCAGGGTTGGTAATAACAGTATGATTTCGAGTACTGTGACTAGGGACGAATAGGCTCGCTGGGTACCATGCCCCGGCCTAAACACTCCTTTGGTTATTGAGTCTCCACTATAGCTGCCCGTAAGTGAGTACTATTTATTTTGTTTTAACTTTGGTGAAAGACACATAAAATAAAATCTAACATTTTAACCATTTTTAAGTGCACAGTTTAGCAGCAACAGGTATGTTCACGGTGATTTCTTAATCAGTTTCCAAAACTTTCTGCATCTTGCAAAACTGAAACTCGGTACGTATAATTGACAAGTCTCCATTCTCCCCTCACGCCCTGGCAGCCAGCACGCCCTTTCTGTCTCCCTGAGTGTGACCTCTTTACTGCACCTAAGTACATAGAGCGTTTTGGAGTGTGTCAGAATTTCTCCTCTTAAGGCTGAATATTACTCGGTAAGCCACATTTTGTTTATCCATGTAGGTGCTGTTTTGCGCCTGCGTTTTATAGAAGAATAACCTGAAGCTCCGAGGATGAGGTACGCTGCACACAGGCGCTAGTAGGTAGGGATTGGAGATGGGACCCCGAGCAGTTTGGCTCCAAAATGCGCGTGATCAGGAGCCAGCAGACTGCGGATTCTTGTTAGCAAGAATGTGGCAAAACAGGGTGCTGCTCAACTGGATAGTGACACCTCCTCCGTCATTGCTGTGACATTTCAATAAACTGAGTGTTCCTGAGGTTTCTAACACAGATATTTTGCTTTGTTTTTGTATTGCCCTTTGGGAAGCTCAGAGGCAAATTTGAAGCCTGCCGCTCGCAAATAGTGTGAGACTTTGTGCTCTTATTTTTCAGATCGATATTCCCTTTCTCTTACCTTATTTTTCCATATGGCTCTTATTTTCTACTCACCTTCCTTTTGCTTTTTATTTTCCTGTCTCTCTCTCTCATTTTCTTAAACATCATGAACCAGGCCCCAGAAGCTCCTGCGTGCACGTTAGCATCTGGGAGCCCAAGAGATTGGCCTCTGTGTGGGCTGTGTTCCCCAAGGTCACCTAGTAGGCTTCTTCTATCAGTTTCACGTATTCCTATAATTTATTAAATCTTTACTAGTCACCACTAATGTGCCTGGGACAGTTCTGGGCAGTGTCACAGTGCAGGGTTTAGAGCGGGGAATGAACCCCACAAATCAGTGATCCCTCGTAGCTTGCCTTCCAGCGAGAGTGGGTTGGGAGGCAGATAAGAAATGAACATGGAAATCAGGGAGGTTAAACAGTAATCTAGAGAAGGACTGGCCGCAGAGGAGGGGCCCTGCCTGCTGGCGTTTGGGCTGAGGTCCAAAGACCCTGGGGGTGTGGGAAAGTCACAGCGCGGAGCATCCTGGGCAGTGACGGTGGCAAGGCCACGAGATGGGAATGAGTTTGTGTCTTAGGAGCTGAAGGCGCGCGCTGTGTTAGCAGGTTGTGGGCCGCAGGGGAGCAGCAGGAGAGTGGAGCCAGCAGTGGCTAGGTGGAGTTAGCAAGCCGGAGACCTGGGCCCAGGCCGGATGGGAACCGTCCCAGGTAAGTTCTACAAGCACTTTTCTGGTTGCTCTTTGGGGAAGTTCATTTTAAGGCTGAGGAAGTTAAATGCAAAGAGGCTAGAAGGAGTTGGGTGTGATGGTGCACTCCTGTAATCCCAGTTCTCTGGGAGGCTGATGCAGGAGGACTGCAAGCTCAAGGCCAGTCTGGGCAATTTAGTGATTTAGAAAGACCTTTTCTTAAAATAAAAAATGAAGGGCTGGAGATGTAGCTCAGTGTGAAAGGCCTGGTTCAGTCCTCAATAACACACACACACACGCACGCACGCACGCACGCACGCACGCACGAGAAGACAAGGAGGAGACTTTTGCCATGGTCCAGGCCAGAGGTAGTGGTACTTTGAGTAGGGCTGCAGAAGTGGGCAGGAGAGACGTGGTTGAGTGGGTTTGGGGATGTTTCGTAGTGACTGTCAGTAGGACATCAAGTGTGATTTCCTTCAGAGAATGTCCGGCTGAAGGGACCCAGAATGGGGTGAAGACGTGGGCAGCAGGCTGCACACATGGGCAGCTGGCACTCCGGAACCCAAGAGAATGTGTGCTCCCCGCTTTGGTTTCTAACCTGAACTCAGGCCCGCGGCTTCCTGCTTCTCACTTCCTGCCTGAGAGTCGTCGGGACGCCCCGGAATGAGCCCCGCGGAGTGTGCCACTTCCTCTGCTGTCCCTGGGTGTTTTTATACAGCATTCTTTCCCACCAAGAATACGGAACTTTTTGAGTGATATTGACTTTATGGGCCATATTTAACATATTAGTTTGTCCTTCTCTTCTCTTCTTCCTCCTCTCTCTCTTTCTCTCCTTCCCTCCTTCCCTCTCTCTTCCTTCCTTTTTCTCCCTTTTCTTTCTCCGTCTCTGTATCTTGTCTGTCTGTCTGTCTCTCTCTGCCGCTGAGCCACGTCCCCAATTCTCTTTTTCTCTTGATGTGCTGTCTGCTCTGGCAGAGGTTTCTGTCTCCTTCCCCAGTGAGGAGCCTCCCAACACACCGTCCCCTCATGTAAAATGTCTCTGGAAGGCTCTGCGAGAGGTCAGGGTGGCGGGGGCATCCAAGCTCCACCATGGCTCGAGGACAGTGGTCAGGGAGGGCGTGGCTCAGCTTTTCTCCTTCATTCACACTTGAACTTACACTTGCTGGCTGTCACCTCCTCTCTGCAATTCCTTTCACTGGGCTGGGCATTCCTGGAAACACTCCCTTTTTCAGTGGAGAAACTGATTTCAGAGAAGGTAGGCAGTTTAGTCAGTGTCCCACAGCAAGGTGGTGGCTGAGGCAGGTTGAGAATGAAAGATTTTTAACTGAACCTTGTGAGTTAGCCATGGGGCCAAGTGACCTTGCAAGGACCCTACATCCCTGGGTATCCTGTGCTCATCTTATGCTACAATTGACCTAAGCCTGGAGATCTTCAGAGATCCTAAACTACTGTAAGTCATCTGATGATTATTCCTAAGGCTTCCTCATACTCTCCTCTTCAGATAGTTGCAGTCTTAAGATATCAGGCTTTCTTAAAAAAGAAAATCAATTTAACTTGATCTCTTAAAAACAGTGTTTTGTTTTTGCTCGCTCCAGTTTTTAAAAAAAATTTCTTTCATATTACCCATTCTGTCAACAAACATTTATTGAGTTCTTACTGTATGCCAGGCATTGTGCTGGGTGCTGGGGATTGATTCAAAGATAATTTGGAGGCGTGTGGAAGGGGAGTGGATAATTACAGCACAGTGAGATAAGTGCTATAATAGAGGGATATATAAAGAGCTAGAAATAGCACCATGAATAACATCTCTGAACAAATCGCCTTCTTTTTTCCTTTTGGATTATTCCCTTATGTATATTGCCCAAAGTGGGATTACTGGGTCATTTAAAAGATGAAAACAATTTGGCACAAAAAGATGTAATGACTTGCCTGGGGAATACAGCTCAATTTTCAGCAGGGGAAGAATTGTTGACAACTCCAGATTTAGCCCAGTTCTCCAGGAGGACTGGGCAGTTTTTATATTACCCCTAGCAACGTGATGGCTGTCAGGGGCAGAAATTCCTCTTCTAAACATGTCGGCCTGCATGCCGAAGGAGCACAAGTTCTCATATTCCGTCTCATCAACAGTTCTCACAAGAACCGGGCTCTTTAAGTATTACTGTTTTCATTTGTAAATGAGCAAACTGTGCTCTGAATAAAAGGAAGTGGCTTGTTCATGATTCTATAGTTATAAGTAGAAAATTCAAGAGTGACGTAGAGTTCCTTGAATTCTGGTGAACCCCAGGCTGTGTTCACCAGTTGAGGGTGCTCAGGCTCCAAGCAGGCCTTGGAAATTACTTAATGAGCCCTGGTAATGTCTCTCATGGCCAAGATCCATGAAATAGGTATAGAACTGCAGTATCCCTAAAGTCAAAGCCAGGGGACAATATCCTGCGCTCTGATCCAAAAGGACCTGAGGACCCATTATTCCTGATCCTGGCCCAGGTCCTGGAAGGCTGTTTGCTTGGCAGTAGCCCTGGAACACAGAAGCTCAAGTGAAACTGAAACCATGCCACAGTTCTGCCTTCAAATGGATTATTTCCCCAGTATTTAAGGGAATTAAGCAAGGACTCCTGCCCTAGTGTCCAAGGCCTCTCATAACCAGACACTGATACGTGTCCCCTGTGGACTTCATTGATGGCCCGGCTCACTTGTCCTTAAACCAGCCCATTCCCTGCCACTCCCCAGTGTTCCCCTGCGTTTGCCCACTTCCACGTGTTCCTAGCTCACAGTGTTCCTTTCGCCTGAGGTGACCTCTCCCATTTCTATCTGTAGAACTCCTGCTCTGTATCTAGACTTCTGTGTGGACGCCACCTTCTGAAGGAAGTAATCCCAATTGTCATCTGATAACCCCACCGTCCACTCCCCTGCACTAGAAATGGTCTCTCTGGTGTGCTAACTCACACCACTGGTAGCCTGGAGCAACACAGTATAAATGTATGGTGGCTGTAAGCATGGGATCTGGGTTTGGAATCTTGCCGTAGCATTTCCTAGCTGTCAGTTAACTTACTTGAGCCCGAGTTTCCTCATCTGTTAAATGCTAGTGTTCCTCTTGTGGCCCTTGCTGTCTCCTACTTTATGTCTTTTCTCCTCTTCTAGACGGGGAGCTCTTTATGGGCAGGGAGGGTATCATGTCTTCCGGAGGCTGTAGATGTGTGGGAACCGCTACCAGGGCTCCTTTGAAGGAAGGGGATTCCGCACAAACTGACTGGTGACTCCGGGCAGACTCGTTGCCAGTTGGAGGCTCCCATTGTGTGGGGCTCACACAGGACGGGCTGGGTAGGGTCCTGGCTCCCGCTTATGGGGAAAGAAGAAGGCCTAGAGCCCATCTCCAGCCTGTCTTCTGGTTAGGAGCTGGGAGGTACTGGCCGTTACCTGAAGGCAGGGTCGAGGTGTTTGAAACATGAGACGTGGTGTCTTTCCCAGGCTTTCCACAAGTCCGTCCTGTGGGAGAGAGTGTCAGGCTTAGAGGAAGGGGCCGGTGGAGCTGTGGTTTAGGGGCAGTTCGTACAGTCATTTCCAGTCTGAGAAGGAGGTCCCTTTGGAACTCTCACTCCTGCTGCGTTTGGGGGCTCACCTTGGAAGGGGATTGATCCCTCCTCCCTTCCTCCTTTCTTTCCTTCCTTTCTTCCTTGTCCTGGGCATTGAAACCAAAAGCTCAAACATGCTAGGCAAATGCTCTGCCACTGAGCTACACATCCAGCCCTTTTTATTTCTTATTTTGAGACACTAATTTGTTCAGGCTGGCCTCAAACTTGAGAGCCTCCCATCTCAGCCTCCCCAGCAATTGCAGTAGTGTACCCCCCACACCTGGTTGGATGCATTCCTTAAAATAACGGCCCTACCTCTCAACCTTCTCTTGGGTCGTTTCCCAAGATGCATCGCCATCAGTCCCACAATCCAAGTGCATAACCAGGGACACAAAGTCCCCCATGTTCCGTATGCGGCATTCCTTTTCAGCCCCGTGTCCCGCCATATGCCTTCAATCTCACTGTCCCTGGTCTCACTGGATTAGGATTAGTCACTTTCCCTGAGAACACCCTGAACTCATCCTCCTGAAAGTCTCTGCACATTGTGTTCTCAGGCCTATTTTCTTTTTCTTCATACACGGAAATTCTCTTGGGTGTTGGGCTTAGTTTAGAAGTCACATCATCTGCAGAGAACTTCCAGATCCTCAGCATGACAGTACGTGGACTTGTGCACTGTGTTCTTTTCGGCTTGTCTTGTGGCTCCAGCACGTACCCAGAGAAATGGTAAGGTCTTCAAGGGCTCTGGACATACCAGACCAGCAAGGTCCGCGCACAACCTCCTTGAGGACAGGGGGTGCTGGCGGACATCTGTTTTGTGCACTGCTGACTGTGGAGAATTTGACATCATCTTAGCTCACAGTTAGCCAAAGGGGTTTCAGAAGTCCGTACTAGGGTTACCCATGTTTGTTTGATCAGGAGCCCAGCCATTTCAATTCTGGTTTCAGATTGACCTGATATTAGCTAACCTTTCAGACAGGCCTGTTTCCCACATACCAGTGGGTGTCTGATTCGTGCCAGGTCTCTGAGGTTTTACTTAAGAATGTAACAGCAAGGTGGAATTTAAGATGGATTTACCTGCTTCTAATATGAACTCTTTTTTTAAGTTTAAAAAGGAAACCATTATTTTTATCCCAAAGCTACTTGAAATGTGAAAATAGCACGAGTTTTTGGGTATGTTTCTGCTGTGAGCTGAATAACTGCCCATAGTATATAGAGCTTTAACTGCAATTAATAAAACCTGTGTCATGGAGCTTGATTTGGAAGACCTGGGTTCAAATCCTGACTTTATTGTTCAATAGTCCTGAAACTTTGGCCAGGTGCCTACCTCACTGATCTTATTTCTTCAGTGTACCATTGGAAACATGTCTGGTAGGGCTGATAAAAATCTGGAATAAAAATTTGGACATGAAACTGAAATGTTATAAATGTATGTTTCAAAAAGCTGGAATTGGAGGTCATTTTTAAATACCATTTTTAAAAATTTTGCGTTCGAAGGAAAAAACTGAAAAGTCTAAATTTCCATGGGGTATTTTTATTTTTGAATGTTAATATGAATTAATTTACTTTCAGTGGACTTACAATATCTGACAGACTGCGAGAATGTAGATGGCTTCTGATAAAGTTTAGTTGAAATAAGTTAGAACCCCAGAAACATAAGCTCTGAGAAATTATGGAAACCTAGGAGGAAGGTAGGTGGACATGCATTAATGCACCTTGTATGCAGTGTCTGTGCCATGCGTGCTGGGTACAGAATCTCAGAAAATGATGCTCTCCACCTTGATGGATAGGAGGAGTTAGTCCTGTTTTGCAGAGTTGGTAGCTTCTGCTCCGAGAGGTTAACATCATTTTCACAGTCCCATATCAAAGCTGTGACCTTCAGATCGTACTCATGATAGCTTCTAGAAATCCCTCCCATTTACAAAGGTGACGAGGCCTGCCTTCGCTTTGTTAGATTCTTTACCGTCTTCCTCCAGGGGCAGCCGCTAATTCAGGACCAGATAAAGCAATGGGAATCTGCGGTCTGCATGTCCTGTCTCTTCTTCCATGAATCTAGATGAGTGCCTTGACTTTTCCTGCCAAAACTCTCCTCTGAAAATGCCTGGTTCTGGGGGCCGGGGATTAACTCATTGGTCAGAGCGCTTGCCTTGCAAGCTTGGAGCTCTGAGTTGAGTCCCCAGCGTCAAAACAAAACAAAACAAAAATGCCTCATTCTCAGTTCCCTGGACGACGCTCCTTCATCAGCTTTCACTTCGTTTCTTCCCTACCTTTACCAGTGCTCGTCTCCACTTTAGAGGTCAGGGGTCTATTTAAAGGTCTCAGTTTTCTTTTCAAAAATATGGGTAGAAAATCAAGTTCATTGACTATTTCCCACCGTCCCTGCTGTTTGTGAGCAGCCATGTGGAGGGGGCGGCAGGGAGGGAGCTCTGTTCTCCCCTGGAATCTGCCACTGGTCATGGAGAGGACTTCATGCCAGGACCTCCCTGCATTCTCAGGTCTTCAGTGTCTTCACTGTAAAAAGTGAGGACACTACAGGTGTTCCTTAAGAATTTAAAATTACGCATGTTTTATGGTGTCAAAACCATCAATTTCTGCTGAGCTGCGTAATCCTGCAGCTTTCTCTGATACTTTTCAATCTTTAGATTTAATCTATTCAACAATGTATAATTTTTTAAAGAGAAGCTTTTACAGACACTTTTGAAATACAAGGTTGGGGAGGGGGATAAATGGATGTTAAAAAATAGAAAACAACCAATTAAATAGTATATAGCATGTAATTCTCCTTGGAAACTTACCACGAAATTGAGGAGCACTTTAACAACTGGTAATTTAAATTGCATTTGAACTCTGCTAATGGTTTGTTTGCAAGGGAACTTCAATCATTTCACAGCGTTCTTTAGCAAAGCTGCTTGTTCTCTTTGTGGAAAAGAAGAAAAAAATTATTAAAGACAAGTCAGCTATGAAAGAGGGAGACCACTTTCTCGGGAGCTTGGAGGGGAGCCGGAGGGTGTGCGAATGAGACTCCCCCATGGCCAGGGGTGGACAACTTCTGCCTGTCAGTGAAGTTGAGAAATATGGGAAGTCACTTGCCCTTTGATGCTGTTGTAGAAATTGTTCTGATTTATCTTTCTCTTTGCAAAAAGCAGCTTTGGTTTGGTTTTACGGAGCTTGGGCATGGGAGGTTGTCCTTTTGTTTTCTGTGAGATTTCACTGTCTATACATCTAATGCTGACCTTCTAATAACCTGTTCCTCAGCACTTTTGACCTTCTGCCTCTTTGTGGCAATAAATTTGAGGGCTCTGACATTCTGGAAGACACAGCTTTCAGGAAACTTGTTGCTTAGCTGGGCTTACCTGGAGTCAGTGCTATTGTAACGTCTGGGGACTTAGGTTCTTTCTGCAATTGGAAGGGAGAGGTTTGAACAGGTGTTTGGAGGCCTGGGTGTGTGAGTCCTGGTTTGGCTCCAGAGCTGATTGTGTAACTGAAGGCAAGTTTCCTTGCCCAGTTAGTCTGTGTCCCCTGTCAAAGCGTATAATAGTTAGATCCGGTGGCTCAAGCCCTGGACTCCCCACCACCAGGAGTGGGCTCCCTGAATGGTCCCCTCCCTACTCTGGCTCCCAGGTTCCCTTCCTGTCAGTGGGAAGAGATGAGATGCCTCATTTTTAAGGTCCTTTCCAACTTTCGAATTTACACAAGGACTGGAAGACTGAGAGAGATGATGCACAGGACACTGTTGTGTGCTTGGTTAGATAATGTGTAAAATCCCAACAGTCAGCATGGGGGTGGTGTGTGGATTTGCTGTGCAAACACAAAGCAGAGTTTTATGACAGTTCACTGGCATACTTCTCTGTGGAATATACATTGCATAAACCTTAGAAAAGAGTACTTAGTCCTTAACAAGGTGAAACCTTGATATTTTTCACCTTCATTAGTAAGACAAAGCCGTTTTCCCAGGAGAGCTAAGGTATGAAGGCAGAGACACAACCGACCTCTCACCCCATCATTCTGAGACAAATCAGTGAAGGGCAAATGGTGGAAACTGGCTGGGCTTCAGGGGCATAGAGGGAAGCCCCTAGAGCTGAGGAGACCATGCCTACCACGCCTGGCATCATCCCAGTCTGGTCTAATCAGAGGCTTCCTAAACCTGGGACGTTCGGAAGCTGCTAAGACCCTCGTGACTCCTAAGCAAGCTCCTCTCCTGCTTTCACAGGTGGTGACACTGAAGATCAGAAACAGAAGTGAAGAAGGAGTCCAGTCGGCTGATTCTCAATCTTGTACTGTTTTCATTGCTCCACTGTTCACTCGATAGAGGGAAGATATTTTTCCTCAACTGGTGAGTCCCACGTAAAAAGCTGTTTTTCTTTTAAAATTAGCTAGCATGTTTCATTGAATTGTAAAAAATCAGTTGTTTTCATTTAAAGCATGGGCACCATTTAACTAAGATTAAAAACTAGAGAAGATCAAAATGTCCTTTCTTTTTTTTTATTTGATTTTGTTGGCGATGGGCAAGATGCAGTAATGCTAACAAACTGTGTGGCAGAGCAAAAAGGTAAGACTCAGCTCTTGGAGGGGGCATGCACAGAAATCGGAGGAAAAATTGGAGGAATGACGGTTTCAGATTGCCAATAATCGTATTCTTCCTCTTTCCTCCTTTGGCATGAAAGGAAGTGTTTTTGGAACTGAAAGACTGAAATAGAAATGTCAGGCAACAATGCTAGGAGCATTTGGGAGGAAAGAAAGCAATACTGGTGTTATGGAGTGTCTCTTGTTTACTCCTGAGCAAGGTCCCTTTTCTATGATCCCATGTGTTGTCACAAGAACCCTTAGAGGTAGCGAAGGCTAAATTTGCTTTAGGCAGAAGGTATGAGCTTCTGTGGCAACAGGGTGCTAATGTTCTATTGTGATCTAAGTGTGAATCTTGCTGTTCACTCCTAAGCAAGAGAGTGACCAGTAAGCTAAGCTTTCTTTTGTGTCTTGGAATACTTCTGTGTTTAGCAGGTAGAATGGAACATCATAGTTCAAAAAAAGTAGGTGGTGAAAACAATCAGGACATCCTGGGCTCTGGCGCGATCTGAGGGAAATGGTTGGGGAATTCTGGCTAAGGCTATTAATTGGGATTCTAGTTTTGTGTTCTCCAAGCTGAGGTCCGATCCCTCTCTGCCCAAGCATTGGCATTACACCGTGTAAATCATATACTTTACCATGTTTATCGTATAGTTTTTCAAAACAGAGCAGATGCTGTTGTGATTGATAAGACCCAACTTCATTTCAAAGCATGACCAAGTTTGTAGTTGCATTTTGTTGCTCTGTCTTAATCAAAGTACAGCTCACTTTTTCTGTGCCTCTACGTCTGCATAACATAAAAGGCGGATCTCTCTGACATTGACTCTTCAACCTTTTCGTCTGTTAAAAATCTCAAACACAGTCCCAAATATTTTCCCCACCTTACGTTTCAGCATCAAATCGGAATCGTTATTAACTGCTTCATCTCCTGAATTTTCTCAGTGTTTAAAATTTAATCGTGGGAAATATGCAGCCTTCCATTTGGATTTGAAGAACTCAAGCGAATGATGATAGAATAGGAGAGATTGCTTCGACAGGAGTAAGCCAAAATAGGCTCGGAAATTCTTGTTGTCTGTAAACTAGTTGTGAGCCAGCAGTGGCTTCTTCTTCTAATATGCTGATGTAGCCTTAAAGTATGTTCAATGGAATATGGTATCTGGATGTGTGATCCTGCAAACTTGGGACCCCTGGAGACTGGCAAGTCCAGAGGTGAAGTGGCATTTAGGTGCAGCTTGAACAGGACTGCAGTTCTGTTTCTCTGCCATATCTGTTGTGTTGGCTTCATCTTGGGGTTGTTCTGTGTCATAATCATAAGGTAACTGCCCACTGTCACCGGGTGACGGACATCTTTCTTCCTAATCAGGGGAAGGAGAGCCCTGTTTGCCACATTCTCTTTACTCGTCCTCTATCCTATGAGTCCCCTTAGGGTGTTAGTCTTATTCTTTGCCTCCCTTTCTGAAAGGGACACTAGCCAACCAGCCTCTACCCAAGAATGATGAGGGGGCCAGAAATGATGTCTTGCCATGAGCTATTACAGGGGTGAGTCATGGAGGAGGCAGGATACTGGAGCCTTCGAGAATATAAAATCAAGTCAAAAGAGAGACAGTGTTTCTTGTCTGTGTGTGTGTCCTATAATCTAGTGGGGTGTTTGGCACCTTAATAGATACAGTGTGTGCTTTCCGTAGGTTGAATAAATCTGAAGGTGGCGAGTGTCCCTTTCCCTAGTGGTGCTTGACAGTACTGGGTGAGTCTCTGTTGAGCATTTATAGGAATCTGAGCACAGGTGAGGATGGACTGTGGGGTTTTATGAGAATTAAACAAGTGGTTGGACAGAAAGAGGTTTTGGGGACCAGTATGGGGTTGTGAGTGTATTACCAGGCAGAGTATGTCAGGACAAGGTAACGGGAGACCTGCCAAGAATTAGATACACAACCCCAGCAAAACAACGTGTTTCCACCCTCGTTTTCCTGATCTCTGAATTAGAGACAATGTCATTCCCTTGCTTACCTGTCATATTTATTTAGAGAAAGTGTGTTACTAAACTATAAAGTGTGGTCCATACGTGTCAGATTATTCCAGGTGGTTTCTTCGTTAGAGACTCAATGTTGAATATAAAACAAATTAGAGGACACAAGTCGAGCGCCCAGCACTGTGCCTGATGTATAGTACATAGTCAGTGCATCCTTCTTCTAAGCCAGCCTTGTCTGTGGATGGGCACACACTTGATCTCGTCTTGGAAAACAGCTAGATCTGGAGCCTTGCTCAATAATGATATAGTTGAAGTTGAAAAAGTGCGTATTATTATGGCTTTTCACATTCATTTTTGCCTGAGGCATTGGGAGGTAGAAGGAGACAAATCCAAAGACCTAGGAAGGTTGATGGTTGAGAGATTCCATAGAAGCTATAGTTTGATTTTCGCTTTGTTTGGTTAGATAATCACATGTTCTGGTCCAGGCATGACCAGCCCAGTGGGAGTCAGGAAGGAAGTTATTTCCCTCTTTGACTTTCAGTTTTAATATTTCCTCTGGTTCTGAGAAGTATTAGGTATTAGTCTCTGGCGGAAGTAAAGCATTGGTTACTTCTGCTGGTAGTGAATGACTTGGCTCTATACAGTTACTTGGCCAGGTGGTTTCTGGATACTTGTGACCAATTCCTTAGCCAGATTTTTGTTATTTGCTGGTGAGAGAACTCCCTGGGTCCAGACTGTGACCCACCACATCAGCTTCCTTAAAGTCTGTTGCTCCTTATGTAAGGGACATATTATAGGAGGTATGTTTGCTGTCCAGGAATATAAAGACTAGAGCTATCTCTCTTTTATGTATTTTTCTCTTGATTCCAAATTCTTCTATTTCTTGGTTTCAGGCATAGTGGTGATACCACCTCTCTATCTTGGGAATGGTCCCAGGAGATGAGACCATCCTTATCTTCTCCCTTGACATGTTACTGGTGGTAGAAAGGATCTGATGCCTGAATGAATGGATAGTTCTTTGTAGATTACTGTCAAATATCTACCCTTTGTTCAGAATATGTGCTTTTTTTTGGCTCTGATGCCATTGTTTGGAGGATAGTGAATTGCAGAATCTTTTTGCTTTCTTGGTTTCTTACTTTGTTTCTCCCCCACTTTCTTTCCTTCTTTTTTTTTTTTTTTCTTTTTCTTTTCCCTTTTCTGTATTTTATAGTTTTGGAGATTGAACCCAGGGGCTGTGTGCATGCTAGATAGGCAAGCGTTCTAACATTGAGCTACATCTCTTGCCCACCTGCAGAATCTTTATGACATTGTAGTGAATTAGGTACAATTCTGGATCTTGAGAAGTGCATAGTTGGGGAGAAATACACACACATGAGGAAGGTATTATTTACAATGTATTTATTAATCATCAGATATATTTCAGACTTAAGGCTACTTGGGAGATTAAGGTAAGTAAGACTTTAGATGTCTCAAGGCCTAAATGTACAACTGGGAGAGAGTGGAAAGGATTGGGAGCATTTGGGAAGGCTCCCTGGAAGAGATCTGATCTCAGCATACCTTTGTGAACCAATTCTACTTGAAAAAATTTGAGGGGTGGGGACGCCATTAAAAAAACTTCATCTAAACCTTGATATAGAATAACACAGAGTACAAAATTGGCATGAATTTTCAGAGAAAAAAACCCACAATTTTCAATTAGTGCTGTGCTTTCCCACCTCTACATTTTTGCTGTCCATGGCAGTTAGCGATGCTGTGGTGGAAATATCTGGAGGCCCTTGCTGGAGGCTTTGTTGTGTAGGTGAGATGCCAAGAGCTGGAGAGGACGCAGACTCTCTGGGGCCACAGAGCCAGTGGGTAGCAATGGGAAGATTTGCTAAATTCCTCAGTCTTTCCCCTTCTATCTCATCACACTGTCTCTGCTTCTTAATGACTCCACATGACCGTTAGGCATGTTTTCAATTCTTATCGCAAACTGTCTCCTGTCCCAGAGACAGATCAGGGGAAAATAGGCCACCACTCGGCACCTCAAGTCTTAGTGTCGTCCCTTTCGTTATATTTCAGGGATCTGCTTCTCCCGTTGGGTCATGCTGTGTCCTGGAGAGTTGTATAAATCAGTATTACTTGGCTCAGACAGTGTGTCTCTGCAGTTATGAATAACGTTTGTATTAGGAACAGAGAGCTGGCACACGGCATTGCTGGGAGGCTGATGGGATCAGACACAAAACCTCAGCTGATACCTTCTGTCTGGCAGCAAGTTTCTTTTGGGGCATCCATCTCTTCCCTCCCACTTCTTTTCCACTTTTTATAAACCTAGGCTTGACAGTTCATTTTACAAAAGGTGACAGGTTCTTTAAGAGTCCACCATAATGTTCTTTAAAAATTAATGGAAATGGGAGACTAAAAATCGTGGTTAAGCTATTAGTAGCCCCATAGCCAAAATGAGGAAAGCACAGCTTTGGTCTTTAAAAATGTCTCTGGTCGTAATGTTAATACTTCTCCCTACTCCATGGACCCTTTAACTCTCAATATCTTTTACACTTTCAGTGCATTTAAAGTGCTTATTATCATTTATTTCATTTTTTTATTGAAAGTTCGTAGTAAGAAAGAGAATTCTAGCTTGAGGAAGGCAACTTGATAAAGTTGATTTTACAGTAGGAAGCCTGGATATTAAATGCATAGTCTTCCTTAAGTCACTTAATCAGTTTTTAAAGCTGCTTCTATATTTTACTTTTTTTTTTTTTTTTTTTTTGGTGCTGGGGATCGAACTCAGGGCCTTGTGCTTGCAAGGCAGGCACTCTAACCACTAAGCTAAATCCCCAGCCCAAAACCAATTAAGTGGTAGTCAACAGGTCAATTTTAAACAACACTATTTTTTTTGTGTGTGTGCTGGGATCGAACTCAGGTCCTTGTGCTTGCAAGGCAAGCACTTTAACCACTGAGCTAAATCCCCAGCCTTGCTTCTATATTTTAAAAAGATGGAGCAAGAAGTGCCGACCTTGCCAGGTGTGGTGGTGCAACCTATAATGCCAGCACTCTGGGAGGCTGAAGCAGGAAGACTGCAATTTTGAGTCTAGCTTGGACAACTTAGTGATTTATTGAGGCTCTTTTTCAAAAGAAAAAAAAAATTGAAAAAGGGCTAAGGATGTATGTAGTTCAGTGCAAAGGTCCTAGATTCAATGCTTAGTACTACCAGAAAAAAAAAAAAAGGGAGGAAGAAAGAAAAAAATGCCTACCTCACGGACTCTTTTGTGCTCATCAAGAAGCGGCATAATTGTATAATGTCCCCGGTGAATGCGGCACTCTACAAGCACATGTCCTATCATCTTGGCAGTCTGTAACTCTGCTGGAGATCACCCTTAGTTCTTTTCCTTGTTAGGCTGTTGTTCCAGCAGCTTCCCTTCGCATTGTCCCCTTGGCTTGAAAGAGACCCGAAGCATTTGCATATCAGCCACCCCAGACTGCATGTTTTCTGAATAACTAAAGGCCTAACATTTGTAATTCAGCTCAGTGGCTTCCAAGACACAAATTCAAACATCAGAAGATGCTCATGTTTTGTGATATTTGGAAATATAATAGTTCTGGGAAAAACGTAATCATAACTCTGTTTCATGAGGAAGGTGTTTTGGGCATCACTGCTGAAGTGTTGGTTTTCATGGTAAGACCATTCAGTCTGGAGGGCGCCCTCCATCCAGCCATGTCTGCTCTGTAAGTGGCCGTGTCTCTGGACCTGGCCAGCTCTGGTCCTCCTTGGTCCCTCCTTGGACTTCTTCAGGATGACATCACCCTGCTTCAATGGCAACTGGCTTGAGTTATATCAGTTATTAAAAATGATCTAATATTTTCCTTTTAAATCTGGGGCCTTGGCTCGTTCTATGATTAAGCTAGTGATTTATTTATAATAAGGTATGAGACGGCTGTAGCCACTCTATGATGTAATCTAAGAATGACATGAAAACAAAATAGGCTTTTACATAATGAGAGCGTTCCTGTAATACAGTCTATAGTGGGGCTTTTTTTCCTTCTCATTGAAAGTGGAGATATATTCTCTACTTTGTCCATTTCTTTCTTATTTTTTTTCCATTTCAAATTTTAAGTCCTTTAATTGAATTAGAAATAGCATTTAAAACTCCAGTCTCTGGCTGACTCGTTTGGTCTTGTCTTGTTGTCTTCTTTATACTCCTTTCCCCAGGCCACTTCCACGGCCCCCGTCACAGCTGTCACTCTGTGCCGGCTCACACCTGCCCTCGCCTTTCCTTTGCTTGCGCTGTTTCTTCTCCTGGGGATGCACCCTGGTCCCAGCGTTCTTCTGCTGAAGCAGATGTACCTCATTGGCTCCCACAGAGCATCCCTCTGCAGGCCATCTGAAAGCTCCTCTTTCTCCCGGTGTTCTGTGCAGCTTACGCTCCTGGATATAAACCATTTATCTGTGCTCATCAGAGTTTAACACAACAGCAAACCCTCATCCCTCTTGGCCCCCACTCCAGGGAATAGTCATGGAGTACTTGGGGAGGAAGAGTGACGTGAGTGACGTGGGGAGTAGGGGAAGCGGTCTTTGTAGTTCTAGGTTTGCTTCTTTTGCTGAGGGGTGGGCAGGTCAGGGCCTGTCCTTGGGTTGCAGTTTTCCTCCTCTGAGCAGTGAGTGGTTTGGATTGCGCTTTACGTGCACAAGTGCTGTGTGGTGGTGGCTCGTCGAGGTGCTCTGTTGAGAAGGATTCTGAGGCTGCACGCTGACTGAGCCATGATCACTTAGCAGAATCTGCCATGGCTGTGGGCAGAAGGTCAAAAGGCTGAAGCCATGCAAGAAGTCTCTGGGCTGTTTTTAGACTAGAGAATTTAAGGTTCTCTTTGTGTTTTACCTCCTGGGATGCTTTAATATACTGACTTTAAGTGTCCTGCCCAAGGACACACAGCAAGCTAGCAGCTAAAACTCAGTTCTCAGATACAGAGTTGGTAAAAGATTCATATTCTGGTCTCACATTTATCCATGCAGACTGCCTGTAGGAATTGAGAAGACTGCCTGGGATAAGAAGGATTAAGTGGACCATGAGTTATCATTCATACCAGAACCCAAATTCTGTGTGTATTTTAGGTGAGGTGCAGTGGGCTCAGGGATGGCTTTCACCTCTTTGTCATCTTTGCTTCCAAGGAAATGAAATGTCCACACTGTTCTAATTTGTGTCCAATATGGCAGTTGAAGGTGAAGGTCGGAAAGGATCAACTTTACTACATAGATTCATTAGATCCCCTGGACCCCTCCTTCCAATCCTAGACAAAACATATAACTCTTAGCAGAGTCAAATTGCCTGAATACTCCATCAGCCCCAAACCAGATCATGAAGCAGTGGGAGACAGATGGAGGAGGGAAGAGAAAGTGGTGGTTTTGGACGGTTTAGGGCTCTGGAAACAAGAGCCCTGGAGGGATGGAGAAGGAACTGGAAAGGATCACTGTGGAGAAGAGTGGAAGGGGATGGAAGAGGAAGAAGCAGAGGTGGTTGTGTATTCCTATTTGACTCTCACATGGAAGGAACAAAGCTCACTCTGTTTCCTCAGAAGGAGTTCTGGGAGGAGTGAGTGGGTAGAAGGAACAGAATGATATCACGAGGAACAATTTTTACTATCAGCAGACCAGAGATGGAATGTGCTTTTCAGGGAGTTAGAGTTCTTCATCTTTGCAGGGATTTAGGTGAAGGCTGGCACCAATATCTTGTAGAGAGAATAAGAATTTGGACTTTTCTAAGGCCCAACCTTAGAAAACCTTTTAAGTTCTTCAGAGTCTAGAATTTTCTGAAGACCAATTTTATGTGCACTTTAATGATTTCTCTTTTAAAGTGAAGGCATTATGGAGGAAAGTGATTCTTTCTACATGGACTTGGCAGACGGAAGTGCTAATTTATCTTGGGCAATCTTTTGTCACACTTAGAATTATTGATGGATGGAGGAAAGGAGGCTACTGACTCAGGATGTTCTAGTACTTTTTTATACTGTGTATGTTTTTGAGGACAATTTCAGTGCTGCTTTTTGAGAAGGCTGCGGGAATCCTGTTCTTTAGGACTTGTCTAACCTCTTCCCCACCACTGTGAGCGATTTGCTCTTCCTGCACTACAGATTTCTTATTTATGCATCCAGTGGAGCATTCATGCCAGTTTGCTCTGCCAATAAGCAGATTCGCAGCCTTCTTCTCCCTGGGCTTAGAAACTCATTGCTGGCACGGATCCTGTCTCATTCTGTAAGCAATCCCATGGTGGTCAGTATATGGTTTGGCAATAATAATACTTGTGACTCATTAGTTTCACAATGAGTTGAGTACCTACTATGAGCCCCACACAGTCCAGATGAACTAACTATAAGCAAACAAAGTAATGAAGAAATGTACAACATTAGACTGTGGTCTCCATTAAGAAGAGCAGGTTAGAGGCACGAAGGAAGAGGAGGACATAGATGTAGCATCATTGGTTTCTGGTATTGCTGGTGAGAGTTCATGCAAGCAAAGCCCTGCAGCATGCAGTGAGGCAGAAAGCCAGAGTTATGGAGCGGTGATGGGAAGACAGTGTTCCAGGCAGAGGGAGAGTGCTGCAAAAGCCCAGAGCGCGAAGGAGGCCGGTGTAGCTGGGGTGAATGCTGTTGGAGAGATCACACGTGCTAATAAAAATGGATTGTAGACTGGTCCAGCCACTGTGGAAATCAATATGGAGATTCCTCAAAAAACTACAACTGGAGGTTCCATTTGACCCAGCTATTCCCCTACTGGGGATCTTCCCAGAAGAATTAAAATCGTCATACCACAAGGACATATGTACCACCATGTTCATAGCAACACAATTTGTAATAGCTAAGTCTTGGAAACAACCT